>CM077098.1:130735392-130949982 GCA_039513925.1 Platanthera zijinensis | reverse complement strand
TTATATTAACTTTTTAAACTACCATGAACTTTTGAGTTGCTGTCTACTTATTCTTGGCACCTAATGGAAAGGTGGAGGGTAAACAATTCTTCTTTTAATAGTGGTTTATCGAGTTCAATTAACTCTGTTCCTTACTCTCTCTAAACCTTCTTTTTCTAATTCCCTGCAGTATTATTTCTCTCATTCTTCTCTCCTCCCTCCTTTCCTTCACAACAACCCATCCCCGCTTGCTATCTCTACTCCACTCCTTAAGGCTATGGCTTTGCAATGACCATTTTGTCATTTCGACTAGGTTAGTTTGGTTCAGAAGGTAGAGATCCCATCATCTTTGGTTTATTGAGTTGCAAGTGACCTAAAGTTATATCTAAAGACCTTAAGGAAGATCTATTCCCACCATTTTAGAATCGTATTTTTGAAACATTCCTAAGATGAATTCATCTGTCATTCTCCTAGATTTACTTGTTGATGTGAAATATTATTTGGCGGTGGATTCGGGTTTTGGCTAAATCCCCCCGGTTGTTCATCCCTAAATTAGTCTTCCACGAGAAGTTCAGATGATTTCGCCACTCGGGATGGTAATGATTGCGAATCCTGGTGGAATTTGCCTTTGTGTTCCGCCCACATTGTTTGCTTCTTCAGTAACATGATTTAATTGTTCAACCGTGAGTGGGGCATTCGATGTAGTGGGTGATAATGAATCTAATCTTTTGTTAATCAGGTTAAATTGTGAGGCCATTTGCTGCCAAAGAGTGAATTGGTCCACTTGATGGATTCCCACTGGGTTGTTATTCCCCTTGTCTCTCATACGCTTGGTAGTTATTTGCGGTTAGATCTTCTAATATAGAATAAGCATCCTCGGGATATTTCTTCATCAAAGAACCCCTGCAGCTCCATCAACTAAAATTATAGTTGCCGTCTGTATCCCGTTTAAAAAGGTAGATACTTGTTGATGTTGGGTCAACCCATGATGTGGACATTTCCCTTAACAACTCCTTGAAACACTCCAAGCATCGTAAAGAGTTTCCCCATTATTCTGTGTAAAACGTGGTTATGTCCCTAATCAGCTTGCAGTCTTAGATGGTGGGAAATATTTTATTAAGAATTTTTCAACCAATTGGTCCCATGTCGTGATTGAATCATTAGACAACGACTCTAACCAATCTTTCGCCCTTCCTTCTAAAGAAAATGGAAATAATCTTAACATTATTGCATCTTCAGATCTCCATTGAATTTAAACATATCGCAAATTGCTAAGAAATTTCTCAAATGAGAATTTGCGTCTTCATGACTAAAATCTCCAAACTTGTTATTCTGCACTTGTTGCATAATCAGAGGATCCATTTTAAAATTATTTGCAGCAATTGCTGGTCTAGCAATGCTGAAATGCAAACCTCCTCGTAGAGGTGTGTTATAATCATGATAAGTCATTCGTGGGGCCGCAGGTTGCCATTTTGATCCACGTGACCATCATAATTATTAGTGTTATCATGTGCAGGATTATCCATCGCAAGATGATTAATGTTATCGTTTCTAGCTTCTCTTCGGTTCTGTCTACAAGATCGCTCGATTTCAAAATTTAAAGAAATAACTCAATTTGCCTATATCTGGACATGCACTGAACTAACTTTTAATGATTTAAAAATAAACAAGCAACACTTGATCTCTAAATACTCAGATCTTGCTAATAATGCAAGAAATAACACACTAAATCTGTCACAACTTCCCCGGCAACGACGCCAAAAAACTTGATACGCCGGTAACGTATATATAAAAATAACGCAAGTGTAACGTGCCGATTCAAGTAATATAGAGTGAGAAGTGATCGTTCCCTCGAGGAAGTGAATGATTCGGTGCTCGCAACTACTAGCTTAAACTTTTCCTAAAATTCAAGTGAGATAATTGGTGAGACTTAGTAAGCGAAACTAGAGATAATAAATACTAATTAGTTCCTATCAAAAAAATGACTTTTCCTTACTTTGGAGAATTATCTTGCATGTTGTTTTCCTTAGACTATTATGACAAGTGCTTTTGAGTCATCTTTCATAATCGGATAATTACTATCCTGCAACGATTTAAAAAATGATAATATTATCTCTCGATCTCCGAAAACCGCTTACCCTACTTTCCCTAGTCATCTCTAACTTAGGCGGGTTTAGAGTAACATGAAGCGCTGAAATCAAAGTTGCAAACTTGAGATGAAATCTCTTTCTATCTCAAAGTCATATCGGGACTTATGCCACACTTACGTCGCTGCTCTCTCGAGTCTCGCAACGCAGTAGAAAGATGGAATTTTGACTAAGTATCACGCGACTGCTCTCTCGAATCTCGTCGCGCGCAATGAGGATTCAACCTTAGAATAACATGACTCATCTCTCGAATCCTCGCCGCACTATCTAGGAGAAGAGCACTTACACTCAAAAATTCCATATATAAAAGACATAATCTCAATAAAGATAGAACATCAACCAATTATGAAAGATAAATTCAAATTAAGTCATCGTGATAAGTCTAAATACTTACAACACACAAGACTTATGAAATTAGTTCATAGTGGAAGGAGAGAACATCACAAAATTGGAAAGATCTTACAACCCATGATGAAAAGAATGTAAAATAACGCCGAAGATGGTCTCCAACTCGCGTACACGCAATCCTTCTCCAAGATCTGGTGTTGCCCTAGATTTTCTTCTCCAAGCAATCTCCTCTTCTTTTCCTTCTCCAAGAATGAATAATCCTTTTTTTTCCAGCCATTTTCGTCCTTTAATTTGTGCCCCCCATCTGAAAGGATGCCTCCTTTTAATTTGTAACTACTGCAATTTTTTCAAAATTCGATTTTTTAAATTCCAAAGTTGTTATAACAACTAAAAAAGTTGTTATGATAACTTTCCCAGCACAGCAAACTGCTTCAGCATTCCTTCTCCGGATTGAGTTTTTTCGACTATTCTGACAAGAAAACATTAGAAAATGATCAAATTACTCAAACTTAAGTTAAAGATGATTTTTATCATCTTTTTATACTCAATAGAACATCTTTTCACTATTTTTGTCAAATAAAATAGACATGGATAACTTCATTTAGGAAGTTATTATTTCATATATATATATATATGATGATATGTTGTGATTTGTGGACTTACTATTGTAGTTTTACTTCTTTTCTCAAATTGTCCTAAAGTTGAAATGAAGTAAAACTACAATAGTAAGTCCACAAATCACAGCATATCATGCGGTGACAACCAACCCGTGAGTTAGTGTCATCGTAAGGCAGAGGTTCTGGCATAAGACCCGGAAACTCCCTAGTAAGAGAAGGTCTTACAGTTTAAAACTACTATTCCCCCCTTTTTGGAAAGGACTCGGAGAGCTCCAGCAACTTTCAAAAACAAGCAGACTTGTGTTCTGACTGTGACGCGAGGGCGCACTATGCTCATGCGAGCTATGCAGTGTGGTAAGTTTGTACCGACTGATGAGGACCACGATGTGAGGTGATGTGCACATGATTTCTTCGGCCGACAGAGTTGATGTTCGAGATGGTGCAGGAGATCGCCCTTCTGGTAGTCTGACTAGGCAAGTCATATTCAGCGATCTAGTTGCGTAGACATTCAGAGTTGAGCCCGAATAGGGATAAGTCGACTGGAGTAGGTCGGCTGACGCCTCAAGTCCTTGAGGTGGTGCTTCGTGCAGACTGGCGTTTCATGCAGACTGTGTTGCATGCAGGTAACCCAATGTAGATGTGCTTCGTATAGGGAATGCTTTGTGCAGGTGTGGATCCGGATCCCAAACCAAGGTGATGATTATTGTTTTGATTCGGATCCGGTTCGGCCGGATCCGATTTTGGAATTTTATTCCTCAAATCATCGGCAGCCTAAATCAGGAAAACAAAGAAATCTATTTTGGGGTGTCTATCCGTGAGTTGCCAGAATTGGGGAGAGGGATTAAATTTGATTCCTTTTTGTTTACTCATTAATTCTCCCCACCCCCTTTCCCTCTCTCCTCTCTCTCTTGCTCGTGCACTCGGAGGGGCGCCGGTCTTGGGTGTTGTCGCCGGTCTTGGAGGAGTTAACCATCGGCGTTGAGAGAGGGTGTTGCCGCCGGGCTTGGTGGAGTTTGTCGTCGGCGTTATAGTGAACGTTCTTTGGAGTGGAGAGGCGTGGTGTCAACGGCGTCCGTGTGTGCAGTTAACCTCTGTTAGGAAATACGTGATCCAGAGAACAAGCAAGAAATTGCAGAAAAATTAACAAGCAAAACACACAATGATATAATGTGGAAAAACCCCAAGATCGGGAACCACCCGCGCCCAGAAAATCCATTATGAAATAGATCAAGAATACATCGCTTCTATTCCGCCGCTCCTCTTATTCAGTTTTCGTATACGCGTACACAACCCTACACCGAAACTGAACTTTTATACACGTAACAAACAGGACGAGGAAAATTACATAAATGCCCCTGACAAAAATTCGGGCCCTCGACGGTGGTTTATCTCCGGTGGTGGCGTTGTTCTCCGGTGGCGGCATTGCTATCTGGTGGTGGTGTGGTTTGAATGTCGGACTCGTCATTGAAGGTACGGTGAACCTTGCGTCCCACGAGACGGATTGCAGTTCAGATCTCAGATTCTCGCTGCGGAACGTGTGTATCCGGAGCATCCACGGCATACTCATCGGAGGCTCATTTTTTCTCTTGTTTTCTCTTGTATTTGCATTTATATTTCCTTATAGAATTTTTGTGTTGTTTTTTCTATGTTATTATCACCTGCAAAATTTTTAGCTATGCCTTTTTGTACCTTATTTACAACAGTGGGCATAGCTGGAAGGTCATCGATGACGAGAGAGGCGGCGAAGGGACCGCGAAGAGGGTGTCGGCCCAGTCGTGTTCAAAAAGTTCGATCGGGCCGGGCTTGGCCGGGGTCTCGACCCGGGCCAGTTTAAGTCGGGCCAGGCTCGTGCTCCATCTCAAAAGGGGGGCCGATTAGGCCCTTCAGGCCGGCCCCGGCCGCCTAGATACAAAAAGCGAGATTTTTAATCCCGCCTATCATTAGGAGGGATTAGAATCCCGCCTGGCAGGATTTTTTGCTTAGCCCGATGTCAGGCTCAGGCTAGCCCGACACCCGGCTTTGCCCTGGCCGGCCCGGGACGGGCAACCAGCAAAAATGAGGGTCCGGTAAGGGCCCCAAGCCCGACCTTGACCCCGGGCCGGGCTTCTCTCCGGGTTGGGCCTGGCCAGGCTTTTCCTGGGCTGGGCCCGTGCGGACTTTCCGGGTCCGGACTTTTTGCCCACGACTAGTGCGAGCGTCTTCTACATTTGAGTACAGATTTTATTCATTTTCACGTTCATTAACAGCTTACCTACAATTTTAATAATCAAGTCATTTCATATTTTTTTCTCTAATAATAAAATCATCCGCTTTTAAATAAAGCAAGAATTAACTATTGGCTTAATTTGGTAGGGAGTTTTCACGTCGTTAAGGGAGCAGCGCAAGGCGGAAAAACAAATGCCTGCCGGGCGCGCACAGCGGCATTTGCTCCTGCAGCCTTGGCAAAAATGGCATTGAAAGCTTCGTCTCCAACCCCACCTCCCCACCTTCATCTCCATCCCCCGTCCCATCTCCAACCCCAAAGAATTTTCACTACTGAATCAAATGAGGCCTTAAAAAGAATCTTGTATTTGAGGTCTCAAAAAGGAAGAACCCAGATCCGTGGGAGGACAGGGATGGGGGTAAGGTTGGGTTTAGATTGGGTATTGTGTGAGATTTCAATGAGTGTGGGGATGAGGTAGATGGGACCAACGTGGCCAGCGGCTGCGATCTTCGGCGGATTTGGCTGAACTTGGATCCATCAAAGGAGGAATAAATCGCTTCTTCTGCTGCTATTAGGCTTGGGCGAGATTGCGACAATGTGGTATAGTAGTGGTCATCTCATGCCTAATTGGCATTTTGGCATTTCTAAATATCATGTTTTTGTACATTACATTTTGAATTTTTAAATTTAGGACATTGCAGTCTCCAAATACTTTTAACTTATATTTTGCACCTCAAAAATTTGAGATCTACTAAAAGTTATTTAATTTTGTTGATGTCAACTCAACAATCCTGATAGACCGGACTAAATAGGACCGTCTTATCCCGAGAGCGATCGAACGTGCAAACAGTCGCAGAAAATAGAAAGCTGAGAAGACAATTTTTACGTGAAAAACTCGTCAACTGGGTGAAAAACCATGTGACCGGATCTATGCCAACCAAACTTCTACTATTTATTGTCATGATACAAGGCTATGGTGGGAAGCAAGGGCAACAGACTACTGCTCGTTACAACTATGAGAGAGAGAGAGCACTGGGCTCGAGGATGACAGACTACTTCTCACAAAGCTAATTCTTTTTCTGCTACAATAGGGACTTTCACACACCGGATGCTTTGGTACTATGAATACCTCAAAGTCCTTGACTGTCGTTTGTACGCAAGAAGGAATGTGTGCAGGACAGAACGTGTGCACAAAGGGACGTACACGGGAGAGCGCGCATGCAAGGAGGAGCGTGCGAACGAAGGGGAACGTGCACCCAAAGGGCGTGCACACGTTGGCGGGGAGACACGCAAGGGGGAGCGCCCGCAAGTAGGAACACGTGCACAGAGAGGCATGTGCGCGTTGGCCGAGAGATGTGCGCAAGAGGGAAAGCACCTAAGGAGGAACGTGCGCACAGATATGAGGAGAAGAGAGAAGTTCCGTAGGAGGAGGAGAGAAAAATTTCGTAGGAGGATTTTCCGGATGAAAAATAGATAGAAATGAAGGAGTGACTGAGGCTCTATTTATAGACCCCAGAGGTGGTTATGGTAGTTACGCGACTATCCGCAGACCGTAACCACCTAATTTAATATTTGTAGAGCGAATTCATAACATAATACGCGCATATTATTATATTAATTATATAAAACGCATACAAATTCTATTTTTGGCCACGCACTTTCCCCACTACGGAATGTCATGTGGGTGGTTACGTGAGTGGTTACCCACGTAATCAATGGAGGTGATTGCGGGAGTGCGATCAGACGGTGAGGATTAGCGGCGGCCAAGAATCCGGCCGGCTGGGGCCGACCGGTGACGGACTCCGGCCGACGACGAAGGCCGGACAGTGAAGGTCGGCCGAACGGTGAGGAAGAGGCCGACGACGATGGCAGAACATTAAGGAAGAGGCCGACGACGATGATGACGTCTGTGGCGTTGGGAGACGACGACGGCGGCGGCCGTGGTGTTGGGGAGACGACGACGGCGGCGTCCATGGCATTGGGAAATGACGGCGTTGGCGTCTGTGGAGTTGGGAAACGACGACGGCAGCGATCGTGGTGTTGAGAGTAGAGCAGTCACGGTTTTCGGTTCAATTCTGGTTTCACTAAAACCATGAACCGAACCACTAAGGTAACAGTTCTTCAAATTAGAACCAAACCTTATTTGGTTGACCGATTCTGGTTCTGGTTCCGATTCAAGCTTAATTTTGGAACCGTCGTGTAAACGGTTTCAGTTACGGTTCAACAAGAACCAAAATAAACCGGCCACTAACGGTTCGGTCCGGTTCCAGACGATTCGTTCTGGTTCTAATCGGTTCCAATTGAAACTAAAATCAAACTTGACATAATGAAATAAAAGCGGGCTGCAAATAGTAAATCTCAAAACAACATCGAAATAAAAAATAATTATGTTGCGTACTACACGACTGTCTTTTCCACGATCGGTGGGATAGTATCAATCGCCTTCCTACGCGTGTAGACTTGTCACGACTTCTAGTTGGCTTGCGCACATCTCGTCGGCATGCTCTACCGTAACAACCAGTTACAATTAGTTGTTTTTCATTATTACTAATAAATAGTAGTTGTATATCTTCTATATTTTTCAAATAAAATATTTTAAAAAATTATGTAAGTAAAATTGAAAATATATTATATAATTGCACAAAAATCAAAAGTGCACTGCAAAAATTGACTTCAAACCGCACCAATGTCAAACCATACCACACGGTTTTTATGCGGTGAAGTTTTGTTCGGTCCAAAATCGACTCCTTTTAGTGCGATTATGGTTTGGATTCAAACTGCACCAGCTTCACTCGTGATAAGAAGTATAAATATTATAGATAAATTATATAATAATAATAATAATAAACGGATTGCAGATCGTTCCTATTTCGGTCCAGTTCGGATCGGGTCTAAAAATCTTGAAACCGCTTAAGACTTCTATGTTGCGGTTCCAGCTCCGGTTCCGGTCCGGATAATAAAAGGTAAGAATCACACCCGGACCAATGTTGTTCACGGTTCCAAAATTCAAACCGAACCCGAATAATATGTGAACCGTTCGGTCTGGTTCTTTGCGGTTCCGGTTTGATTTGCAGTTTTCGGTTTTAACTGGCAAGTCTAGTTGGGAGACGACAGCGGTGTTCGTGAAGTTGGGAAACGACAGCGGCGGCGGCCGGTGTGTTGAGAGGAGATGGCGGCGACGGCCATGGTGTTGGGAGACGAAGGTGGCGGCGGCCGTGGAAGGGAGGGGGTGCACTGCCGGCACATGCCAGCATCCCCCTCAAAAACTACCGCACCATCGCGAGGGGTGTGACAGACAGTAGTTAGCCCACGATTCCCTGGTTGGGAGTGTACAACACTCTCCAACAATGTTGCTTAAAAGAGCGCTGACCAAGTCAGCGCCTAAAGGGGAGTTGACTTGGTCAGCGACTCTACCAGTCAATGGGGGAAGTCCCCCTTTGCTGGAAAACCTTGCGCGGGTGCGCAAAATTTATCCTGCACGCACTGTGCGCGGGTTGATTCCCCGCGCACAGTGCGTGGGAATAATTCCCTGCGTGCAGTGTGTAACACCCCTATCCGTCGCATAGCATATAGCAGTAGGTCCGGCCGCCGGGCCCGACGCCATATACTGCGGACAGACCGGTTGGTTACGCATTGAAACCATTCAACCAATCACAACGTCCTACACAGAGCATCTAGCGGAAGCAATTTATTAAAGTTGCAAAGAGTAAAGAACCCTGCCAAGCATGAATGTCCACTACACAGACCCATAGGAATGTACAAAATACAAAAAAAACCGAAATAGCCTTAAGGCTTTACAAGAGTTTGCTTAAATACAAGTGTCTTCCAAACCTCGGCACGCAGGCCGGCCACACATGAGCATAAAAGGTAAAACACTCAAAACAAGGCCTTCGAGGGCCGGCACAGCAACTTGGGCTTTAGCCCGCTATTTACCTCTCGGCTCCGCAGCACCTGCAAGCAACAATCCACCGCACGGTGGTAAACAAAGGCAACGGTCAGCTATGCTGACCAAATTATAACGATTCCGCCCCCAAACCGGGGCGGCCAAGCTTCTTCCCTGCACTTGTTAGCCAAACAAGCCACACAGCAAAATAAGCATCTCATCATAGGTGCACGCTCACACGGCCGTGCACCCCGTGCTCTCAGGGCACTTACTCAGCGGGCCAGTCCGAACCCCGTCCGTCCTCGACTCCGCCACCACCCCCAGGATGGCAATCACGTGAGCATTTAGTCCTTTCAGCCGTAGCCTAGACTCGATCTCCAAATCTCGGTAAGTCCCACGTAAACTTAGGTCGCTTTAACCGAGCAGGTGGAGCGGGTAGGGGGCTACTAGTCCGTTGCTCACACCGCCAATGCCATTCGGCTCTTTGGCGCGGACTAAGCTTTCCCCAGTCCCAATTAACGATCAAACACGGTACATAGCCCCGCTAAGTACCCGGTTGGCTCCCAGGCCACCGTTATGACAGAACTACATTTCCGTCCAAGATTTCCGGGTGCACCTCGGGTTTCATCCCCAAGGCTCCCTGCTGCAATCCAATCATGATACATAGCCCCGCTATGTTCCCGGCTGGCACCCAGGCCACCGAGATGGCAGAACTTCGTTTTCGCCCAGATTTCCGGGTACACCTCGGGTTAATCCCCAAGATTCCCTGATGCATTCTACCGCATAGCAACCCGAAAACAACCACAACGCTCGGAGTCTTCTCCGGCTAAAATATGCATAGCAAAACATCACCGATCCGGAACACACGTCCGGGTAGGCTTCACACAACATGCCTATGTCCGTACTACGATTCCGGACTCTAACAAGGGGGACTTCACATATCTACCCCAAGGAATACCGCGATCTCGACGCACACTCGCGGGAGAGGGGTTTTCCCATGCAAAGGAAGAAGAGCTTCACATGCTCAAGAAGAGAATCGTTACCCTTTCGCTTTTCCTCGGCGCCATTACGATCCACTCGGATGGAAAGCACCGTATCGGCCTCGCCTTCGCGGATCCGGACTCGGATCGAGAATCGGAGCTCCGAAGCTCCACCGGAGGCCGGAGTTGACCTCCTTCTTCCTCCTCCAAGCTCTCCCTTCTCTCTAGACTTAGAGAGAGAACCAACCAAAGAGAATGAGGGTTTCTAACCCTATTCCCGGATAAAACATCCCAGCAACAGCCCCCAGCCGTCGGATCTCAAGCCAAGGAAACGAACGGCCTTGATCGGGCCTGAAATAACAAAACCTGGGCCGAACACGGGTTGACACACGGCCGTGTGCCTGGCCGTGTAGTTCATTCGCCGTCTCGACCAGATCTGAAAACCAGCACACGACATGCGACACGGCCTCCGACACGCCCGTGTCGCCTGCGACACGCCCGTGTCGGGACCCGTGTCACGCCCCCCGTGTGCAATATATCAACACTTCGCAGTCAGAGAAGGACACGGCTTCGTGACACGGCATTGGACACGCCCGTGTCAAACTAGACACGCCTGTGTTCGTGCCCGTGTCATTACCCGTGTACCCAACCGCGCAGCCCAGGTGTGACACGGCCTGGGACACGCCCGTGTCCTAGGCCGTGTTCCACCACATGACCATCGTCGACCTGAACTGGTCGACGACACGGCTCGAGCTCGACACGCTCGACACGGCCTCCGACACGCCCGTGTCGGGGCCGTGTCACCTGCACCAAAAATCTGTCTTGGCCAAATACGATCCCCGTCGCTCCTACAACATTTTGGGGTGTTACAATTCTACCCCCCTTAAAGAATTTCGTCCACGAAATTAATAAAGGAAAACAGGACTTAACGTAACACAGTACCTGAGCGGAACAATTCCGGGTACTCCTCCAGCATAGACTGCCCCCGATCCCAAGAGAGCTCCTCACGCCCGCAATGACCCAACGGACCTTAACCATCAGGATTTCCTTGTTACGAAGCTTCTCGACCTCCACATCTTCAATACGAATGGGCTTGACCCTAGTCGTCAACCCTTCGTCCACCGCACTTGATTAGCCGCGATCACCTGCGAAGGCTCTTGCACCGCCTTCCGCAACACAGAAATGTGGAACACATCATGTAATCCACCTAACTCCTCCGATAGCCTCAAACGGTACGCCGCTTCGCCGACTCGCTCCAGAACCTCAAAAGGTCCAAGGTATCTTGGGCTCAGCTTCTTCAAGCGTCTTACCCGCGAAACCCCCTTGAACGGCTTCACTTTCAAATATACCCAATCGCCTACCGCGAACTCCACGTTCCGGTGCTTGGCATTGTAGTACTTCGCCTGCCGGTCCTGAGCGATCAACAAGCGCTCCCGAATGATCCGCACCAACGAGGTAGCACTCTCCACCTCCTGCTTTTTTGTACAACCTTGCCTCACCCGTCTCAAGCCATGACGACGGCGTGCGACACTTCCTACCATACAGGGCCTCGAAGGGCGCCATTTGTATACTCGTTTGGTAGTTATTGTTGTACGCGAACTCCACCAAATACAGGCGGTCCTCCCAAAGCTTTCCAAAGACTAGAACACACATGTGGAGCACGTCCTCCAACATCTTGTTGACTCACACGGTCTGCTCATCCGTCCGCGGATGCAAGACTGGATTAAACTACAACATAGTTTCCAGCACTTTCTGCAGCCACCTCAATCATTGGACGTAGAGCGCCCACCTTAATTGATGACGATGTTATTAACAACATTTGCCAGTTACTCCACCGAATTATCCTTCCTATGCGGAATGAAGTGCGACTCTAAGGTCAACGCAACTACGAACACCCAAACGGCGTCGTTACCCCACTGCGACTTCGGCATACCATGCACACAGTCCAGTCGAACTTCTATTCCGAACTAGGCAAGGATTCGAGAATTCCCCGGCACTTGGCACTCTGTCTTCACTAAGGCGCAAGGCTGGCATTCCGACACTGCCACGCCCTTCTAGAGTTCTTCCCACCAGAGCACTTCTCCAGATAACGACACAACTACGTGCCTCCTAAGCGAGTTGAGTACTTGGTAACGTATCACAACTCTACCCATAGATTACCCATGCTTGGGCCGCACAGACGATTGCTTTTCCTTGGTAGCCCACCTACAACCGTCGATTTGGGACTTTGACCCATCAAGCCGCATCCATGATTTCCTTCATGTAGCTACACAAACCATAACCTGCCAAATACGATCAGCCAGGTCATACTGGACTTCGACCAGTTCAATAACGCTCTGGCGCTAGTCCGCTTGTCAACACAGCAGATCTCTAACGCTTCCAATTCCCAAACTAGCCTCTCAACATACACCGACAACCACTTAGCTTGGGCGGGAGCCCTGCGACTCAACGCATCCGCAACTGCATTGCTCTTGCTAGGTGCATGATGAATCTTGAACGTATAGTCCCCCAGGGACTCCATTCATCACCGCTGACTCAAGTTCAGCTCCTATTAATCCAATAGGTAATTCGGGCTCTTTACGGTTGGTAAGAACATCGACCTCAACGCTGTACGGGTAGTGCCTCCACAGCTTAAGCGCAAACATCACGGCCGCCAACTCCAAGTCGCGACCCGGATAATTCCTTTCGTGCACTTTTAGCTGACGTGATCCACAAGCTATCACGCTCCCGTGCTGCACCAGCATGCAACCCAAACCACTACCCGAGGCGTCACCACAAACCTCGAAGCCCTCGGTCCCACTCGGCGAACTAAGCACCGGCGCCGCGGTCAACCGACTCTTCAACCAGCAGCTCTTCAAAAGCTTGCGCACACTCACGCGCCCACACAAAACCTTGGCCTTTCCTTGTCAAAATCGTGAGAGGTATCGCTATCCGCGAGAAGTTCTCCACAAAGTGCCTGTAATAGTCGGCAAGCCCCGGCAAACTCCGGACTTCCGCTACCGAAGACAACACAGACCACTCTCGTATAGCAACAATCTACGCCGGATCCACCGCAACACCTTCCCCACCGACTACATGACCAGGGAATGCCATTGAAGACAGCCAAAACTCGCCTTTGGAGAACTTTGCGTATAGCTCGTTCCTCCTTAGCGTCTCCAAAACCAAACGCATGTGCTTGAAGCGATCTTCTTCGCACTGCGAGCACACCAAAACGTCGTCAATAAAGACGATCACAACACGGTCCAAGTACTCCCTGAACGTCTTGTTCATCAAATCCATGAACATCGATGGCGCATTAGTCAGCCCGAACGGCTTGACCGTAAACTCGAAATGCCCATATCTTGTGTTGAACGATGTCTTTGGGATAACACTTTCCCTGATTCTCAGCCGATAATAACCGGACTTAAGATCCAACTTTAAGTACCCCGATGACCCACCCAACTGATCAAACAAATCGTCAATCTTTGGGATCGGGTACTTGCTCTCCTTTAACAACTTGTTCAGTTCTCCAAAAAACATTTAGAGCCGCAAACTCCCGTCCTTCTTCTACACGAACGGAAAAGGACCGGTGTGCTCCAAGACGACAAACTTGGACACACATGACTTGGCTCCAGAAACTCTTCCAGTTGAACTTTCAATTCTGCCAACTCATTAGGCGTTAACCGATATGGAGAGCGTGACCCAGGTTTAGCACCTGGCGCCAGCTCACTCGTGAAATCGATCGCTCGCCACGGAGGGCTCCAGAGGCCCATCAGGGAAACACATCGGGATATTCGGATACCCTCGAGCTACTACTCAATGTAGGCTTAGGCTTCAAAGCCTCCCATGGTGGCAGCAACGACGCTCGCACGTCGAATCCCTGACCCCTTAACTGTAACCTTGCTACACAGAATCTCTCTCCGCACGCATGAACATCCATTACGCCACAACGCCTCCACTTTGTCCTTTGCCATCGAAGAAGGTACTTCAATGTACGATATAAATCTTTTGGACAAAAGGAGCGCGAAGCTTCCGCATCGGACAATGCTCTCGCCGGATTGCCAAAAATCCAAACAAAGCATAGAACCTCCAGTCCTAAGCTAACACGCAAAAGGGTAGCAGGTATAAGAAGCTAAATTGCTATCAATTAAACCATACCTGTCTTCCCAACGGTCGGCCACATGGCCTCCTGCTGGCCAAGGCTGTCCATTCCCAGTTGGACCGGAGTAAACAGCGGTGCGGCGAACGCCACCGCCTTTCCCTTCTCCTCAGATTTAGCCCCCGGCTTCTTTTTGGACATTGAGCGTCCATTCCAACAATCCCGGGCATAGTGCCCCGGCTTTTCACAAACAAAGCATGCATCCGGGGTTTGGGTTATAGTCGCTCTGGATGCGCTAGAGGAAGGGACTAGACCCGACCTCCTAGCCTTCTTGTACCACCTACGGTACCCGGATTTTGAGGTTATCAACTTGACCACCAAATCCTTTGTCATAGCATCTTCGACTGCTCCTGCCAAAACTTTCCTTGTCTTCTGAGCACCCTCCCAACACTCTCTGGCGAGGTGCCCTTTCTTGCCACAAGAATAACAATTGAGGGTATTAGATGACCCAGCCTCTTCTCTCGGCGTCTTTCGATAGGCAGTCCGTATAGGATCTGTAGGGTTTGGTACCCTATCCACTGGTACTTGGTGAGTTTTCCCCAACTCCACTTCCAAAGCTCTGGCCGATTCCACCAAAGCTCGGAATCCCAATAACTTTGGTCCTAGCAGTAGGATACGCAACTCGCTGCGCAGACCGTTATAAAATCTATCCACTATAGATTGCTCGCTTTCCCATTCAAAGCCTGGGTAGCGCCTCACCATAAGGAACGTCTGCAAATATGCGTCCACCGAATGCGCTCCCTGCGCCACAGTTAGGCTCCTCTGCTGCTCTACTTGACCCCCAAATGCCCTTTGCTCCAACATACCACCCGATGTTGGGGCCACCTCAGGAGTAAATGGTTGCACATTACTCCCATGATGTGCGTTGGTCACAGCGAACACCGCTTCAACCACCCTTCTTATGGTTTCCAAAGACGTAGGGGTCTCCGGCACGTCGCTGGGTGCAGTACTTTCATTTTCCAGAAAGTGTGCATTCAGACTGCCACGCGCCACACTCGGACACCTACAATCGTACAGAACACCAATAAGGGACCGAACAAAATTGCAAAAAGCAATTATAGGAACACGCAGGTTCCCCAAACATGTGTATTTTCATTCCTAAGTGGACATTCATGGGTTCTTTTCATTTCATTATAACGATGACGCACATACATGTGCTCACCACCCCTTAAAGTGAATTCGTCCACGAATTCATTTAAGCTTGACCGAAACCAGTAGTCTGATACCAATTTGTAACACCCCTATCCGTCGCATAGCATATAGCAGTAGGTCCGGCCGGGGCCCGACGCCATATACTGCGGACAGACAGGTTGGTTACGCATTGAAAAAACATTCAACCAATCACAACGTCCTACACAGAGCATCTAGCGGAAGCAATTTATTAAAGTTGCAAAGAGTAAAGAACCCTGCCAAGCATGAATGTCCACTACACAGACCCATAGGAATGTACAAAATACAAAAAAAACCGAAATAGCCTTAAGGCTTTACAAGAGTTTGCTTAAATACAAGTGTCTTCCAAACCTCGGCACGCAGACCGGCCACACATGAGCATAAAAGGTAAAACACTCAAAACAAGGCCTTCGAGGGCCGGCACAGCAACTTGGGCTTTAGCCCGCTATTTACCTCTCGGCTCCGCAGCACCTGCAAGCAACAATCCACCGCACGGTGGTAAACAAAGGCAACGGTCAGCTATGCTGACCAAATTATAACGATTCCGCCCCCAAACCGGGGCGGCCAAGCTTCTTCCCTGCACTTGTTAGCCAAACAAGCCACACAGCAAAATAAGCATCTCATCATAGGTGCACGCTCACACGGCCGTGCACCCCGTGCTCTCAGGGCACTTACTCAGCGGGCCAGTCCGAACCCCGTCCGGTCCTCGACTCCGCCACCACCCCCAGGATGGCAATCACGTGAGCATTTAGTCCTTTCAGCCGTAGCCTAGACTCGATCTCCAAATCTCGGTAAGTCCCACGTAAACTTTAGGTCGCTTTAACCGAGCAGGTGGAGCGGGTAGGGGGCTACTAGTCCGTTGCTCACACCGCCACTGCCATTCGGCCCTTTGGCGCGGACTAAGCTTTCCCCAGTCCCAATTAACGATCAAACACGGCACATAGCCCCGCTAAGTACCCGGTTGGCTCCCAGGCCACCGTTATGACAGAACTACATTTCCGTCCAAGATTTCCGGGTGCACCTCGGGTTTCATCCCCAAGGCTCCCTGCTGCAATCCAATCATGATACATAGCCCCGCTATGTTCCCGGCTGGCACCCAGGCCACCGAGATGGCAGAACTTCGTTTTCGCCCAGATTTCCGGGTGCACCTCGGGGTTAATCCCCAAGATTCCCTGATGCATTCTACCGCATAGCAACCCGAAAACAACCACAACGCTCGGAGTCTTCTCCGGCTAAAATATGCATAGCAAAACATCACCGATCCGGAACACATGTCCGGGTAGGCTTCACACAACATGCCTATGTCCGTACTACGATTCCGGACTCTAACAAGGGGGACTTCACATATCTACCCCAAGGAATACCGCGATCTCGCCGCACACTCGCGGGAGAGGGGTTTTCCCATGCAAAGGAAGAAGAGCTTCACATGCTCAAGAAGAGAATCGTTACCCTTTCGCTTTTCCTCGGCGCCATTACGATCCACTCGGATGGAAAGCACCGTATCGGCCTCGCCTTCGCGGATCCGGACTCGGATCGAGAATCGGAGCTCCGAAGCTCCACCGGCGGCCGGAGTTGACCTCCTTCTTCCTCCTCCAAGCTCTCCCTTCTCTCTAGACTTAGAGAGAGAACCAACCAAAGAGAATGAGGGTTTCTAACCCTATTCCCGGATAAAACATCCCAGCAACAGCCCCCAGCCGTCGGATCTCAAGCCAAGGAAACGAACGGCCTTGATCGGGCCTGAAATAACAAAACCTGGGCCGAACACGGGTTGACACACGGCCGTGTGCCTGGCCGTGTAGTTCATTCGCCGTCTCGACCAGATCTGAAAACTAGCACACGACATGCGACACGGCCTCCGACACGCCCGTGTCGCCTGCGACACGCCCGTGTCGGGACCCGTGTCACGCCCCCCGTGTGCAATATATCAACACTTCGCAGTCAGAGAAGGACACGGCTTCGTGACACGGCATTGGACACGCCCGTGTCAAACTAGACACGCCTGTGTTCGTTCCCGTGTCATTACCCGTGTACCCAACCGCGCAGCCCAGGTGTGACACGGCCTGGGACACGCCCGTGTCCTAGGCCGTGTTCCACCACACGACCATCGTCGACCTGAACTGGTCGACGACACGGCTCGAGCTCGACACGCCCGACACGGCCTCCGACACGCCCGTGTCGGGGCCCGTGTCACCTGCACCAAAAATCTGTCTTGGCCAAATACGATCTCCGTCGCTCCTACAACATTTTGGGGTGTTACACAGTGCACAGTTGACTCCCGCCCGCGCAGCGCGCGGGACGATTCCCCCGCGTGCGGGACTTGACGTGCGGGGGAACTCCCATGCGCGACCTTCGCCGCGCTGGACGCCCCCACGTAGCGGCTCGGGCGATCGCGTCGCTGGATCACACTTTGCGGGAGATTACTATGGTTGTGCTCACTGGATCCACGGTTCTGTCGAACCTGTTTAGGGGAACCCCATCAAATTTATATGATCAAACATTAGAGAAACCCTATGAAAGTATATAATATGAAGATCTTTGGTGGGTGCAATGTGAAAAATACAAATTTAAAGGTATTTGGATGATGTAAAATGCTAAATTTAAATATTCCAAATGCAATGTTCCAAAATTATGATATTTGGGGATGCAAAGTACATATTACCCTTGGAATGTTGAATGTTCTAGAGAGTGTGTGTGTGAGAGAGAGACTTTTAGAGAGAGAACTAGCTTTGCTAATAGCAAGATTTCAAGGGATGAGAGAGTGAGTGCGTGTTTCAGAGAGAATAGGAGAGGTTGATAAGGCGGAGTTGAATGTGGGATTGAGGACAAGTTTAAGGTTTCATTTGGTTTGGCGTTTTGCTCAGGCGACAGAAGGAGAAGGAAGGCTTTTGGAATCGGAGGGGGGAAGCTGCGGTGGGAATCTCTCCGTTTTCCTCCATTTCCCATGGCGCGGCGGGTGCAAACGCAGCCGACGACCATTTGGTTACCTGTCGTGCGACAGCATTTGCCCCAAACGTAGAGCTCCAAACGTTGTGCCAAACGAAACCTAAGAAATTAAATGAGGCAATCATTGAATGAAGGCGAGGGAGCAGTGGCGGATCCAGGAATTTGGAAATGGAGGGCACACAATTTTTTTAAAATAAAATAATAAGTCAATATTAAATCTATGATAATAGAAAGTCATACAAAATTACATAACACACTGCAAAATATAAAATACATGAGTAAAATTTTATATTTGTCCACGACGAGCCCTCATTTTTTGAAAACGGTCGATAACATCATCATCAATGACTTTCAAAAATGTTTCTCGCTCAATAAAAGTAACCAGACAATCATTCAACATTTGATCGCCCAAACTATTGCGCAACTTGTTCTTCACATAATTCATGGCTGAGAATACTTTTTCCACACTTGCAGTAGCCACATGAAGAATCAATACAAACTTCAAAAGCTTGTAGATTTGTTGATAAACAACATGTTTACCAGTTTAAACAAGTTTCAAGGATAAATGGCTAAGGTCCTTCAAATGAGCAAATCTCTCATCACCTCTCATATCAATAATGTAGTTCTCGAGTTGAAATTCCAAATTAAATAACTCTAAACTTGAAAAATCATTAGGATAAAACTCTACAAGCCGCATCACTTTTTTTTTCAAAACAACCAAATGAGATAGCGGGATTCAAACAAGTCATACATTGAAGCAACTTTATACTCACCTCATCAAACCGATTGTTTAACTCTTGTAGCTGTTGATCGACAACTTTTAAGAAAACTTTAACTCAATAATGATGCAAATTTGTGTAGTCTTCAACAAACTTTCTTGATCTTCCACGGGGAATATACCGATCATCCATATTGGGAATATGAAAACCATGTTTGTCACAGAAAAATAATTTTTTTTTAAATCGAGTGTCTCATACATAATCCCTCAAAGTTTGAAGCTGTTTTTTTGTCAAACTAACAAAAGACATTCCATTTACAATATTTTGATCCTTTCTTTGCAAAGCGAGATTTAATTCGTGTGTATACCCGATATAGTGGTCATCACATGAACCATTAAAATAAAATCAAATGATTCTAATGCGAAGAAAATACCTTGTGCCTTCACCCGATCATATGCTTTACTCTTCCCAATCTTCATACGTGTAGCAACCATATCAGGATATAATGAAATGATATGCACTAGTGTTTTATGATGTGATCCCCAACAAGTATCTCCAGGCCGACTCAAACGAAGCTCCTGATTTAAACATGATCCAGTTTTGAGTTCACCATTGTCTAGTGCCTTAGCCATCTTTTGAACTTGGCTTTCTTTAAGCATTTCATTTCGTTTGCAGGAAACACCAATTACATTTAATAAAGTTGTAATTGCTTCAAAAAACCACTTGCAATCATCATTTATCTTAGCGACTGCAATTTGTGTTAACTGAAGTTGATGCGCAAAACAATGAATGTAATATACATTCAGATTTTCCCTCAAAATTAAACTTTTAAGCTCATTTATCTCACCACTCATGTTACTGGCACCATCATATCCTTGTCCACGGATTTTAGATAAATTCAATGAATGAGTCATTAGTAAAGATTCAATTTCAGCTTTGATTGATATTGCAGTAGTCTCAGAAACATGCACAATACAAAGAAATCGCTCTATTAATGCTTTATTTCTATCAATGTAAAGCAGACAAAGAGCGAGTTGTTCTTTATGTGATACGTCACTGGATTCATCGGCTAGAACTGAAAAGTAATCATCACCAAACTCTTGAATTATAATTTTGGTGGTTTCTTTAGCGCAAGCATTGATTAAATCTTTTTGAATTAAAGTAGCGGTCAATTGATTGTTTCCCGGTGCGTTTTTCAAAACATACCTACCAACCTCTTCATCAATATCTGCGAGCCACTGTAGAAGTTTAAGAAAATTTCCCTTATTAAGTGAGTCTTGACTCTCATCATGACCACGTAAAGAGATATCTCAAACATTTCAGAGATGCTTGTAGGCGTGCTTTATTTTCAAATTTAGTCTTATCTGACTGTTTCTCAAGAGCAACTTGTATAGATTTTGTTGGCTGCTTTAGGGCTTCAAATTTTTGCAGCGCTAGTTGATGAACACTATTACATTTGCTGACATATTTGTGAACCCTTCTGGTTTATTCCAAGACCTATATCCTTCGCCCGTAACAAAGCATCTCCCCTGCAGCAGTAGTCACGTCATCATTCTTAAATAAATAACAAACGAAACAAAATGCGGCATCTTTTTCAACACTGTATTCAAACCATTCAAACATATCAAATCACGTGACTACAAACCGACGATACCGTTCTCCCATTTTTCTTGGCGGAAATGAATGACATTTTGGCTGACATGGACCTCTTAGAATATATTCTTTCCTCACTTCCTCTTGTTCATTTACGGGATATGTGGAAATACTTCTTCTCTTTCCTGGATCATGTGGAAGCAACTCCACATCAAGTGCAGGCCCTATTACAATATCTTGAATTTGTGGTGATATTGAAGGAAATACATTCTCAGTCTCAGTGGATGGGGACGGGGAAAACTCCTCATTTTGCTCATTTTCACGTTCTTGAATTGGAGTTGTACAGGTTGAAGAAAACTCTTGGGATTTTAATTTTTTCTGAAACATGGATGCGATAAGACTAGACTTTTTCTTCTGGACGTCCATATTTAAGTTTATGCTACATCAATTGAAAAACAACAATTGAAAAAAATTCATAGCAGAGTACTATTTGTTCTGCTTGATCCTCTACCGATCAATACTACGGAGCACCCCTATAAACATTCATCACAGATTCTATTATGTTTTGCTTAGTCACTATTTGACTAATACCTCAAAGCATCCCTACAAACATTCATATAAGCAAAAATAAGATGAATAGAGAGAAACAAAAAGTATTCCTCTGGTCCTCAGCTCAAATAAACACCCCCACTAGCAGAAAAATCAGTTCATGTGCGATCCGAGATCAGGAGTAGCCGAGCAACAACGATCGGGAGGAAATCGGCGCAACGATTAGGAATTTCTGCAATGATCGGGAGTAGCCGAGCAGCAACGATCAGGAGCAACGATTATAAATTTCTGCAATAGTAAAATATTACTAATTAAAGAAGAAGAAGAAGAACCTGAGGAGGGCCAGGAGGCGGACTCGGGAGCAGCAGCGAGGAGGAGGAGGAGAAGGAGGAGCAGAAGAAGGAGCAGGCGGACTCGGGAGCAGCAGGAGGTCCAGGAGGAGGAGGAGGAGGAGGAGAACTGGAGAAGAAAGAGGAGGAGGAGAAGGAGGAGGAGGAGCAGAAGAAGAAGAAGAAGACGAAGAACCTGAGGAGGGCCAGGAGGCGGACTCGGGACTCGGGAGTAGCAGCGATCCGCGATCGGGAGTAGCCGAGCAGCAACGATCGTCGATCGGGAAGAAATCTGCGATCGGGAGGAAATCGTCGATCGGGAAGAAATCTACGATCGGGAAGAAATCTGCGATCGGGGCGACGATCGTCGATCGGGACTCGGGAGGAAATCGTCGATCGGGAGGAAATCGGCGGGGCTAGCGGTCCTTCTAGAGAATTCCAAAAAATAATGGGGGGGACTAGTGTCCCTCGGGCCCCCCGCTAGATCCGCCCATGCGAGGGAGGTAGTGTACTTATTGAAAGTGTGATTAGGGTATTGTCTTTGAGAGTGATAACAGTGCACGCACTAAGAATTATAAATGTAGTATTTGGGTAATTGCCTTTGTGCTTTTTATTTTTACAAAATGATATTTTAGGTCAAATTCTTACAATAATAATGCAGCCATGCATGTAAGGCCGTGAAAGACCATGCCCTATTAATAAAACTTTTGTTATAAAAAGTTGTCATATAGTTTCAATCATAGCATAAGAGGTAAGTACAATTGAGCTTACTACCACAATTTCATATCGTAATCATTAAGGGTCCGTTTGTTACAACAGTATTCCTCCTAAATGAAAACGACAATTGAGTGTTCCGTTTTCAACGGAGTTTAATATACCGTCCACAGTGGGGGCTTTCCAACTGCAGCTCCGAGCTCCAATCTAATGTTGTGTTAACTCCATTCGTTATATTCTTCCTCCGAAAGTGTTGTTATAATTAGCAAAAGTTATTAGAGGTGGATTCTGACTGCGTTAGATGTACTGGGCTCTCGACACGATTTGGCCGGTTATAGCGAGATTGTCGAGCGCAGCTCGACGTTCGTCGATCGGAGCTCGATGCTTTTTGGCATGTTACAACGATTTCGTTGATCATTGTAATTGTGTACATCTTTATTCCGGTATGTATTTAAGCCTAATTACGGCTTAGGGTTTTGTGAGAACTGAGGAACCAAAAAACGAAGAAGGAGAGCGGTCAGAAGAAAGAAGCGGTGTAAGTTTCTTTGAACGTTCTTCATAGTGGATTTATGTGGCGCGGGTGGTTGTGGTTTTTTCCCCGGACTTGGGGTTTTTCCACGTTAATTTCCTGTGTTGTGCTCTGTGTTTTTCATTGTTGTTTTGCACTCATTTTCCCAACAACTGGTATCAGAGGCAGGTTATTCTGCGGGAAGATGGGAGACGATGCAATGTATAAGATCAAGAAGTTTGATGGGGCAAACTTCGCATTCTGGAAGATGCAGATCAAAGATTTGATGTACCAAAAGAAACTGTTTTTGCCCTTGGGAGGAAAAACGAAGTAACCTGAAGCAATGAAGGATGATGAATGGGAAGTTCTGGATAGAACTGCCTTAGGTACGATTCGTCTTTCGCTATCTTCTTCTGTTGCCTTTAATATTATAAATGAGAAGACTATCGAAGATCTCATGGCCGCATTGACGAGGATGTATGAGAAACCGTCGGCCTCAAACAAAGTGTTCTTGATGAGAAGGCTATTCAACATGAAGATGTCAGACGGTGCGTCTGTGACTGCGCATCTGAATAGTTTCAACACCGTGACAAATCAGTTAAGCTCCATAGAGCTTTGTTACTGCTTTCGTCGTTGCCGGATAGTTGGGACGGTTTGGTGACTGATGTTAGTAACTCATCTGGAAACTCTAAAATAAAGTTTGATGACATCGTCGGTCTGGTGCTGAACGAAGAAGTCCGCAAAAGGGCTAATCCGGAAACCTCCAACTCTGCCCTAAATGTTGAGAGCAGAGGAAGGAACTTCGACAGAAATTCTGGGAGAGGACGTTCCAAATATGCGCGTGGAAAATCAAAAACGCAGAAAGGGAAGTTTGAGTGTTGGAATTGCGGGAAGAAAGGTCACTTGAAGGCGGACTGCACTGCTCCAAAGAAGAATCCTGATGGGAAAGTTGAGAAGAACCCTGCAGCAAACATCATTGTAGATGATCTACAGGACGCTCTCATTTTATCCCTGAACAACACTGAGTGTTGGGTGGTGGATTCTGGTGCCTTGTTTCATGCATGTCCTACCAGGAGCAATTTCAAGAATTTCACTGCAGGAGACCTGGGGAAGGCCTATTTGGGCAACAATCAAGCCTGTGATATTACCGAAAAGGGTGACATGGATATCTATCTTCCGAATGGATCCATATGGAGCCTTACAGATGTGAGGCATGTACCATGTCTGAGGAGGATCCTCATTTCGGTCAGCCAACTTGCAAAATAGGATACTTTTGTATCTTTTGGTGACAAGAGCTGGAAAGCTACTAAGGGGTCAATGGTCGTCGCTCGAGGGACCCTGGACGCCACATTATACGTCATCAACAAGGAATCTGATTCTATTTCCATTGCAAAGGTGGATGATGATGCAGATCTATGGCACAATAGGCTCGACCATATGAGTGAGAAGGGAATGAAGTCACTCATCTCTAATGGCAAACTTGCGGGTTTGAAGTCTGTCGACTTGGACTTTTGTGAAGACTGTGTCTTCGGCAAACAAAGAAGAGTGAGCTTCTCAAAGGCTGGAAGAGAATTGAAAACTCAAAGTCTTGAGTTAGTTCACAATGATGTGTGGGGGCCTGCTGCTGTGAACTCTCTTGGTGGCTCCTCTTATTTCGTCACCTTCATCGATGACAGCACGAGGAAGGTTTGGGTATATTTTCTAAAACACAAATCTGATGTTTTCTCTGTTTTCAAAACCCGATTGGTTATGGTTGAAAATGAGACAGGTCTAAAGCTGAAGTGTCTCAGATCCGATAACAGTGGTGAGTATTGTTACTCGGAGTTCAAGGAGTTCTATTGTAAAGTAGGAATCAGGCGTGAATACACTGTTCCAAAGACGCCACAGCAAAACGGTGTAGCATAGTGTATGAACAGGACCATCACAGAGCGTTCAAGAAGCATGAGGCTATATTCTGGCCTACTAACACAGTTCTGGGCGGATGCAGTCAACACTGTTATTTATCTGATCAATAGCGGACCTTCGGTTCCGCTTAAAGAAGGTCTACCTGAAGAGGCTTGGAGTGGTAGAGCGGTAAAATTCTCTCACTTGAAAGTCTTCGGTTGCTCAACTTATGTTCACATTGATGCGGATCTAGAAGTAAACTTGATCCAAAGTCCAAGAAGTGCACCTTTGTCGGTTACGGCTCAGACGAATTTGGGTACAAGTTTTTGGAATACCAGAACCGGAAGTTCATCAGGAGCAGAAATGTAATCTTCAATGAAAGGGAGATGTAAAAGAATCGTAACAACACTTTAGAATAAGCATCAATGACTCTAGAAGACTCGTCCAAGTTTGTGGAGTATGAGGGAAATAGTGAGAATGTTGAGGAAACTCAACAACATGTTGAAGTAGAGGAAGAAGATGAAGCGGGGGTGGCTCCTCACACTCCTACGATGGAAGTAAGAAAATCCGGTAGGGTCGGTCGACCCACCCAAAGGTACTCTCCCTCTTTATATTATTTGTTGCTTACTGATGGTGGTGAACCAGAGTGCTTCAATGAAGTGGTGGAGGCTTATGATTCCATTAAGTGAGAGTTGGCTATGAAGGATGAGATGAATTCCCTGAAGCAAAATCAAACCTGGGATTTAGCTAAACTCCCAAAGGGCAAGAAAGCACTTCACAACAAATAGGTGTACAGGTTGAAGGAAGAGCACGGTGGGAACAAACGCTACATGGCTAGGCTTGTGGTGAAAGGTTTCCAACAGAAGGAAGGAGTGGACTATACATAAATCTTCTCTCCGGTGGTAAAGATGACCACTATACGGGTCATTCTGAGTATGGTTGCAGTGGAGAACTTGCACTTGGAGTAAATGGACGTGAAAACAGCTTTCCTACATGGTGATTTGGAAGAAGAGCTGTATATGCTGCAACCTGAGGGGTTTGTTGAACCTGGAAAGGAAGAAATGTTCTGCAGGCTGAACAAGAGCCTATACGGCCTGAAACAAGCGTCAAGGCAATGGTACGGGAAGTTTGACAGGTTTATGTCAAACAATGGGTACTCAAGAGGTGAAGCTGATCATTATTGTTTCCTGAAATACTTTGACAATTGTTATATCATTCTTCTTTTGTATGTCGGCGACATGTTGATTGCAAATTCTGACATGGATGAAATCAAACGTCTGAAGGGAATTTTGTCCAAGGAGTTTGATATGAAAGATTTGGGTCCAGCAAAGCAGATCCTAGGAATGAGGATCGATCGAGATTGGAGTGCAAAGACCTTGAAGCTGTCTCAATCTAAGTACATTGAAAGGTGTTGGATTTTCTATGGAGGTTGGCACAACACTTGTGCACGCAGCGAAAGGAATAAAACAAGAACAACCCAAAGAGAAATGGATCGGGCCATGAATGTTGGATCAAGAAGTTATCAAAATAACAAGGCAAAATTACCTCTTCGGTGTTGAGTCGCAACTCAACAAAGATGCTCCAAGATCTGAGTCCTGTCGGTGGGGAGTTTCACGTAGAATAATGTCTGCATTTCTGCAGAAATCCACATGAGCAGGAGAACACCTAGCTTCGTCGCAGGAAGGGTCGGGAAGGAGATCGACCGCACCTTGCGATTCCACGGACTGCTAGGTCCGCGCCAGGAAAGGCAATACCGACGACAATCGTCGGAGAGGAGGAGGTCGGCGGAGCAAACACGGCGGCGGAACACTTCTGTCCGGCGGGGTTCGGGATTCGGCAGATTGGTAGAACGGCGGAACGCTTCCGTCGGGTTCTATTCGGCCGCAAGAAAAATTGCCTTTTCTTCTCAAAACCCTAAGTCCCTATTTATACTAAAAGTATAAACAGACCTAAAAGCATCGCTATCCGTAGACCACATAGTGTAGGGTCATCGAATCGTTCGGCGAGAAACAGCGGATGGATTCGGCGAGAATCACCCGCAGAATCGTCGAGAATCAGGGACGACTCTCGACGAATGGCCTCAGTCGTCGAGTCATACTCGACGACACTCGATGATTCTCGTAGATCGGCGGTCGACGACAATCGTCGAACCCCGATCGACGATATTCGTCGACCCGCGTTCGACGACAATCGTCGAACGGCGGTCGACGATATTCGTCAACCCGCGTTCGATGACAATCGTCGAACGGCGGTCGACGATATTCGTCGATCGGCGGTCGACGATATTCGTCGACCCGCGGTCGACGACAATCTTCGACCTGCGTTCGATGACAATCGTCGAACGGCGGTCGACGATATTCGTCGACCCGCGTTCGACGACAATCGTCGAATGGCGGTCGACGATATTCGTCGACCCGCGTTCGACGACAGCCGTCGAACGGCGGTCGACGATATTCGTCGACCCTGCTTCAGTCGTTGAGTCATACTCGACGACTCTCATCGACTCAGCCTCAGTCGTCGATTCATACTCGACGACTCTCGTCGAAATAGCCTTAGTCGTCGACTATCCATTCTCAATGAACTTTCTTTGCAACGATTGTCTGACCCCCATACACTATGGTGATTGGTAACCATTACCAACACAGTCAATCTTCCAACTTATCCACAGCTCTTATGTGCGACCCTGCAGGCTCATATCGCGTTGGCAGTGAGATTACATGTTTGACCACTTCTAGATCACCATGGTTACTCCAACAGTCTCTCACTTGATCTTGAATGTATCAAACCAAAAACCTCACAAACAATGAGCGGCATCTAGCAATGCATCATTGCTCCCCAAGCAATAAGAGTTTAGAACTCATAAGCCTTTATGACCAATGTTCCAGCGTTGTCTTTTTCCCTTTGTCCCTTACATCCGGAAAGAATTAAAGGCATGGACAGTATCACCCTCATAATAGCTCAATCCTAGTTTCTTGATCTAGAACGGACTTCCAGAGAATGGTGAGTCCAATATCATATATTGACTCATCCAAGCATGGCCACGCATTTCTCAGTCCAGTTCCATCAAGGGGCCCATGGATGCAACTCCTGTCATATAGGAGGACAAATCCCATATCTGCTCACACACAAACTCCCAAATGATTCGTAACGTGCCCAACAACCACCCTTATCATCAACCTTTCTCAAGGAAGACTTTAGATGGCATCAAAGTACGCTCTTCCTCATTTGATGAATGTTGTGACGTCAGGTCAAAGGACCACAACACCATTGCTAATAGAGACCTACTTGTGACACGATTAAATAACAATCCACAAAGTAGTCTCAGGATGGGTCTGTCCAGTACAACTTGTTCATTAACAAGTACCCACGTGATGACTTGATATCACAATATCATGACCTGTGAGAACTGGTCATCAGTCAATGCACGTGCTAGTCTTAAGGCATCATCATCACCCTTAGCTTCTATGGTGATACAACGACCAGGGACCTTTTAAGAATGAAGCTTCAAATAAATCATAGGCTCTCACATTCAAGTCACGTACTTGATGTCCTATGGAAGCGAACACTCTAAGGGTATTTATTATGTTACAATTTAACTATCACATAGGAAAATCATAATAAAAGAACTTGT
This sequence comes from Platanthera zijinensis, assembly GCA_039513925.1. NCBI lineage: Eukaryota > Viridiplantae > Streptophyta > Magnoliopsida > Asparagales > Orchidaceae > Platanthera > Platanthera zijinensis. The sequence continues at coordinate 130,921,647 of CM077098.1, read as the reverse complement.
CATTAATTGTAAAAAGAAATATTTGGTACACAATTCATCATATGAATAAACAATAAACAACCAACAGAATATATGTTTACATGCAACCCACAAGACTCCCACTAGAGTTGATCACTTAGGTATCGCATACCCATTGATCTAGTATGACCATCATGCTTTTTTTGTGCGAGAGGCTTTGTCAGTGGATCCGCAATATTCTCCTCAGTTGTCACTCTGCAAATGTTCACATCTCCTCGTTCGACAATCTCACGAATAAGATGGAACCGTCGAAGTATGTGCTTGGAGCGCTGAAGGGATCTAGGTTCCTTAGATTATACAATTGCACCATTGTTATCACAGTAGAGAACTACGGGACCAACAATGCTAGGAACTACATCAAGCTCGCCGATGAATTTCCTAATCCATACAACCTCCTTCGATGCATTAGCTGCAGCGATATACTCGGCCTCTATTGTAGAATTAGCAGCTGTCTCTTGCTTGGAACTCTTCCAACTCACAGCTCCTCCATTAAGGCAAAACATAAACCCTGATTGAGACTTTGAATCGTCCCTATCAGTTTGGAAGCTAGCATCAGTGTAACCACTTACAACGAGCTCTTCCTCTCCACCATACACCAAGAACACATCCTTAGTCCTTCTCAAGTACTTCAGGATATTCTTGACTGCAATCCAGTGACACTTCCAAGATTTTGGACACTGGTCCTTAGAGAGATTCACATCTCCTCAGTCTGACTGATACCTGCTAGTCATGCTCAAAGCAAAGGAGACATCGGGTCGAGTACACAACATTGCATACATGATTGATCCAATTACCGAAGCATATGGAATCAACTTCATGCGGTCCTTATCTTCACAAGATTTTGGACACTGGTCCTTAGAGAGATTCACACCATGAGATATGGGTAAAAATCCTTTCTTGGACTCAAGCATGTTGAACTGCTTCAATACCTTCTCAATGTATGTACTCTGGGTCAAACCCAGCAACTTCTTCGATCTATCTCTATAGATCTTAATACCGAGTATGTAAGTCGCTTCACCCAAGTCCTTCATAGAAAAGCAGTTTCCTAAGTTATTCTTAACAACTTTCAGGGTAGGAATTTCATTCCCAATCAAAAGTATGTCATCTACATACAATATCAGGAAGACAATAATGCTCCCACTGATTCGCTTGTAAACACAAGGCTCATCTTCATTCTTGATGAAACAAAACTCTTTGATTTTCTCATCAAAACGAAGATTCCAACTTCGAGAGGCCTATTTCAGTCCATAGATGGACTTATTCAGCTTGCATATTTTAGTGGCTTCATTTGGGGATACAAAACCCTCGGGTTGTGTCATGTACACTTCCTCAAGGAGGTTTCCATTAAGGAAAGCCGTTTTGACATCCATCTGCCAGATCTCGTAGTCATAATACGCAGTAATAGCAAGCAATATCTTTATGGACTTTACCATGACAACAGGGGAAAAGGTCTTATCATAGTCAATACCATGAATTTGCTTGAAACCCTTAGCCACCAGTCGCCCTTTGAATATCTGTACATTCCCATCCATGTCAGTCTTCTTCTTGAAGACCCATTTGCACCCTATGGGTCGTACCCCTTCAGATGGTTCCACCAAGTTCCAAACTTGGTTTGCATACATGGAGTCCATTTCGGATTTCATAGCCTCAAGTCATTTGTCGGAGTCCGGTCCATTCATAGCCTCTTGGTAGGTCGCTGGTTCATCATCATGATCCATAAGCAACACATTACCTATTTGAGACATGAGAAATCCATATCTCTCAGGCTCAAACCTCGGTCTACCAGATCTACGTAGGACTTGTGTTTCTTGAGCAGGTTCTCTAGCTACAACATCTTGTAGTCCTGTCTCAGAATCCAATTCCGGTTCATTCACTACTTGTGGTTCTGGAACTTCTTCAAGTTCTACCTTTTCAGTCTTTCTTGATAAGAACTCTTTCTCCAAGAAGACGCCAGTCCTTGCGACAAACACTTTGCCCTCGGACGGTAGGTAAAAGTAATACCCTTTCGTTTCCTTAGGATATCCCACCAGATAACATTTATCCGATTTGGGTTCCAGCTTGTTAGGCATTTGACATCGCATGTATGCCTCACAGCCCCAAATTTTAATGAACGACATACTAGGATGCTTCCCAGTCCATATCTCATATGGTGTCTTCAGAACCGTTTTCGTTGGAGCGTGATTCAATGTCATTGCAGCAGTCTCTAAAGCAAAACCCCAAAAGGAAATAGACAAGTCGGCATGACTCATCATCGAACGTACCATGTCTAACAAAGTACGATTTCTCCTCTGTTGCTGTATAGACCTGGGCGGACAGGCGGCTAAGACTGGCGGTTTGGTAGCCGGGCGGTCAGCCCGGCTAATCTCTGTGTTGCTGTATAGACCTTGGCGGACAGGCGGCTAAGACTGGCGGTTTGGTAGCCGGGCGGTCTGCCGGCTAATCTCTGGGATCTCGGTGGTCGGCTGCGTGTTCTCTGGTGGTGACCGGGCGGTTAGTGCCTACTAACCGCACGGTTAGGCGGTCTCCTGGGCGGATTGGCGGTTAGCTTTGTAGATGATGTTTTTGTGTATTTAGTCCCATATTGGGTATTTGTATTCTCTCTCATCTCCTCCATTCTATATAAGGGAGGCTATACCTTTGTAATACTTACTTTTTTGGATAATAAAAATTGCATTCTCCTCTTTTCGGTTTCTATATTTCTATTCGCACATGGTATCAGAGGACCCGATCTAGTCCTCCTGATTGCGTTTTCTTCTGTCCGTGCGACCTCTGCCTACTCGCCGCGGCCTGCCTTTCAGCTCGCGTGAGCTCTCTTCTCCCGTGGATTCTTCTATCCTCCTCTTCTGTTCGCGCGGTCTGTCTGCTAGCCGCCCGACTTCTCTCCCTCTGTTTGGTTCTGCGGCTTGGTCGTGGCCTCTCTGGCCGCTGGTGTCTACCATCGTGACCGCTGCAGATCTTTTTCTTCCTATCCGCGCGATTTCTCTCTGTTCGCGCGAGTTCTTCCTTGTTTAGGCGGCCTCTCTGCCCTTCTTGCCACTAGTGTGCTGACCCCGTGACCGTTGCAGCTTCTTCTCTCTGCCCGCCGCGGTTTGCTTTTTGTTCGCGCGGTCTTCTCGCTCTCTCTATCCGCGCAACTTCTTCTTCTTCTTCCCGCTCGGTTTCCCTTGTTAACCGTGCGGCTTCTCTTCTTGTGCTTCGCAGCTTGGTCGTGGCATTGCTTACCGCTGGTCTAATTGTGACCGTTGCGAACTCTTCCTTCCTTTGCTCGCCCGGTCTCTCCTCTTAACCGCGCGACCTCTCTTCCAGGATGACCAATTCTGATGGCTCCACCTCGTCTACTGTCGTTGTCCCACCGCCTCCTCCTGCTTCCGGGAATCTTGGCACCGTCTCTAAGCTTCTGGGGCCCAATTATCCCGACTGGAGTGTCTCATTCACTTTTCTTCTCCGTTCTCAGCGCAAGCGTCATCATCTTACCGATGACCCTCCGCCTGCGGACTCTGCCCAGTTTACTGACTGGGATGCGAATGATGCGCTGGTTCGTACTTGGCTGGCGAACAGCCTGTCCGATGAATGTCTTCCTGTCATCCGTCACGATGAGACGGTAAAACAAGCTTGGAATCACTTGGCCGCTCTCTACTCCAAGGGGGGACAAACATCTCGCATCTATACTCTCTATGCGGATATCTTTGCTCGCCAGTCCATGTCCCCTCCTGCAGCTTACCAACAAGTCCAAGCCCTTGGAGCTGAGATTCTACAAAATCGTCCTCTCTCGGCAGATGTGGCAACTCAGCTGAAGCACTTCCAGGAACTCCTAGTGGTCTGTTACCTTCTGCGGCTTCTGGACTCATACGATATGATCCGGCAGCAAATTCTTGGAGAGGCTGAGTCTCCTACCCTGGATGCTACTGCTGCCCGCATTGCCGCTGTTACCTCTCTGCTCCAACGCCCCTTGCTTGCCGCTCCTCCGGCTCCGGATGCCTATGCCCACCAGGCTCATCGTGGTGGATTTATTGGTCGTGGTAACCACTCTGGCGGGCGTGGCCCTTCTCGCTACCTCTGTACTCATTGTGTCCGCCCAGGACACTTGGTTGACCGCTGCTGGACAAAGCATCCGCATCTTCGTCCCGCTGGTGATACTCCTACTTCTTCCAAGCCATCTGCCTCCGTGGCCACGACTTCAGGTAGTGCCCACGTGGTTACCCAAGGTAAATGGCTAATTGACTCTGGCGCCACTAATCATATGACGGGCAATCCTCAGTGCTTTTCTCTCCTAGAAACACATGATCGGTTGCCCCTTGTTCTCGTTGCGGATGGTTCTCCCTCTCCGGTGCATGGAATGGGCATGGTTCAAGTTACTCCGTCCCTTCGCCTGGCGGATACTCTTTATGTGCCCAAGTTTCCGTGCAATTTATTGTCGGTTACTTCTCTTTGCAAGCAACTTCAGTGTTCGGTAACATTTACTCCTTCTTGTTCGTTTCAGGACCCGGACTCCAAGCGGACGATTGCAACTGGGACTGAGAGGGGCGGTCTCTACTTCCTTGATGATGTATCTGCTCTTACCGTCTTCTCTCCCGCTTCTACAGATCTTCTTCAGTGGCACCTTCGCCTGGGGCATCCTCCCTCGCGTCTCATCCACCAACTGTTTCCTCACCTACCTCAGCAGGACTCTCTTATCAACTGTGATGCCTGTCAACTGGGCAAGCATCACCGTTCCCCCTTTCCTCCTAAGAAAGATAGTGGCTCTTCCAAGCCGTTCGACCTTATTCACTCTGATGTTTGGGGACCTTCCCCTACCCTCACCATCGGGCGTGGAAGTTCCTATTTTGTAACCTTTATTGATGATTATTCTCGATGTACGTGGGTGTATCTATTAAAAGATCGCTCCGAACTTTTTTCTATATGGACGTCATTTTATTATATGATTAAAAATCAATTTGATGCTTCTGTCAAAATTTTTCGCTCTGATAATGCAAAAGAGTATCTGAGTAGTGATTTCGCTTCTTTCTGTACGCAACATGGCATCATTCATCAAACTAGCTGCGTCTATACCTCCCAGCAAAATGGGGTGGCGGAACGTAAAAACCGTCACCTCCTCGATGTCGCTCGCACTCTCATGACGCAGATGCAGGTTCCTCGTAGCTATTGGGGCTACACGGTCCTCATCTCCTGCTACCTCATCAATCACATTCCCTCTACCGTCCTCAAAGGCAAAACCCCTTTTTCCATCCTCTATCCCTCCAAGGACCCCTTTCCATTACCACTCCGCATTTTTGGGTGCACTGTCTTTGTTCATAGCCCTGCCGCAACTCGCGACAAATTGTCCCCTCGTGCTACGAAGTGTATCTTTTTGGGTTACTCCACAACTCAAAAAGGTTACTGCTGCTTTGACCCTGTTCATCGCAAGCAGTTCGTCTCGGCGGATGTGACATTCTTTGAGAATGCCGCCTACTTCTCTTCTGATCTCCCACAGGTCGATGGATCGAACCTCCCTCTTCCTCCTACCGACTCGACCTCTCCACCCATTCTCTCCACCACATCCACTCCTCTTGAGCTTCCTCCATCACCACCTCCACCAGCCGCTCCTTCTCTTGATCATGATCCTTCTCCCTCGTCCCCTCGGTCGTCTCTCTCTTCTCCCGGGCCAGCTATCTCCGCCACGGATGCACCGGCGACTGAGGAACTCGAGGACCTGGAGCTGCCCATTGCCCTTCGCAAAGGGGTTCGGACGTGCACCCAGCACTCGCTGGCAGCTATTATTTCTTATGATCGGCTAACACCTTCTCGCAGGGACTTCGCCCTAGCCATCTCCGCGACTTCCACACCTCACACCTACCAGGAAGCCCTTGATATTCCTCACTGGAAGGCTGCCATGGATGACGAGATTGCTACTCTCTCTGACCGGGGCACTTGGACCCTTGTGCCTCCTCCTTTTGGCACGGATGTGGTTGGTTGTCGCTGGGTGTTTGTCGTCAAGTTCCGTCCTGATGGCAGTGTGGACCGGTACAAAGCCCGTCTTGTTGCAAAAGGGTTTACTCAGACCTATGGTGTTGATTACTTTGACACGTTCTCGCCAGTTGCTCGCCTCAGCACCATTCGGGTCCTTTTATCGGTGGCGGTCAACAGGGATTGGCCTATTTCGCAGTTGGACGTCAAGAATGCCTTCCTCTATGGTGACCTTCACGAGGACGTCTACATGGAGCAACCTCCTGGGTATGTTGCTCAGGGGGAGACTCAAGTATGCCGGTTGAAGAAGGCCATCTATGGCCTAAAGCAAAGTCCCAGGGCATGGTTCGATAAGTTCAGTAGTATCGTTGGGGCTATCGGTTTCACCAGGAGTTCGGCTGATCACTCCTTGTTCATTCGCAAGACATCTTCGGGTCTGGTTGTGCTAGCTGTTTACATGGACGATATTCTTCTTACTGGCGATGATCAAGCTGGTGTAGCCTTGACGAAGGTCCATCTACGCCAACACCTAGTCACGAAGGATATGGGTTCTCCAAAATACTTCTTGGGAATTGAAATCTCTCGGAAACCGTGTTCCTTGGTTCTCTCCCAACGGAAGTATGCTCTTGATTTGTTGAAAGAGGCAGGATTGACAGGTGCTAAACCTGCCCGGTGTCCCATGGCTCCTGGAGAAGACAAGACATGGACAGACGAATCACCACCTCTATTGGATACTACGAGGTATCGGCGTCTTGTTGGCAAACTCATCTACCTTACGGTGACCAGACCAGACATCTCCTATACAGTGGGAAAGGTCAGCCAGTTTATGCAGTCGCCTAGGGAGTGTCATCTTCAATCCGCTCTAAGTATATTGGAGTATGTGAAGTCCGCACCTGGGAAAGGTCTTCTCTTTCAGAAAAACGGTCACCTAAGAGTCGAAGCGTACTCCGACGCTAGCTATGCGGACGACAAAGGGGATCGCAAGTCGACTTCCGGATTTTGCACGTTTGTTGGAGGAAACTTGGTTAGCTGGAAGAGCAAGAAGCAGTCAGTAGTCTCCAGGTCTAGTGCGTAAGCAGAATATCGTAGCATGGCATCAACCACGTGTGAGTTAAAATGGTTGCGGACTCTCATGCTGGATCTAGGAGAGGTCTACAACTATCAACTTCCCATGTTCTGCGACAACAAAGCTGCGACCTACATTTCTAAAAATCCGGTCTTCCATGAGCGAACAAAGCACATAGAGGTTGATTGTCACTTCATTCGAGAAGAAGTGTTGAAGAACCAGATTTGCACTCTGTTTGTTACCTCGGAGAAAGAGCTGGCAGATATATTCACAAAACCTGTGTCCGCCTCTTTCTTCCACATTTGCAGCAAGCTAGGCATGATTGACATCTATGCTCCAGCTTGAGGGGGAGTGTTGCTGTATAGACCTGGGCGGACAGGCGGCTAAGACTGGCGGTTTGGTAGCCGGGCGGTCAGCCCGGCTAATCTCTGTGTTGCTGTATAGACCTTGGCGGACAGGCGGCTAAGACTGGCGGTTTGGTAGCCAGGCAGTCTGCCGGCTAATCTCTGGGATCTCGGTGGTCGACTGCGTGTTCTCTGGTGGTGACCGGGCGGTTAGTGCCTACTAACCGCACGGTTAGGCGGTCTCCTGGGCGGATTGGCGGTTAGCTTTGTAGATGATGTTTTTGTGTATTTAGTCCCACATTGGGTATTTGTATTCTTTCCCATCTCCTCCATTCTATATAAGGGAGGCTATACCTTTGTAATACTTACTTTTTTGGATAATAAAAATTGCATTCTCCTCTTTCCGGTTTCTATATTTCTATTCGCACATCCTCTCAGAAACACCATTATGTTGTGGTGTTCTAGGTGGAGTGAGCTGTGATACAATACCATACTCTTTAAGATGATCACGGAACTCATGACTCAGGTATTCGCCACCTCGATCAGATCGGAGTGCTTTAACCCTTTTTTCTAACTGGTTTTCTACTTCATTTTTGAACTCTTTGAACTTTTCAAAGGTCTCGGTTTGCACTTCATAAGATACACATATCCGTATCTACTAAAATCATCAGTAAATGTAATGAAGTAGAAATACCCACCTTTAGCCATGAAGCTCATGGGTCCACATACATCACTATGTACAATACCCAAGAGATCCTCAGCCCTCTCAGTATAACCAATGAAAGGGGCTTTAGTCATTTTGCCTAACAAACAAGATTCGCATCGCTCAAATGATTCATAATCAAATGAGTTCAAAAGTCCATCTTTATGGAGCTTGGATATGCGCTTATCGTTTATATGGCCCAAACGACAATGCCAGAGATATGTAGGGTTTGAGTCATTTGTTCTTAGTCTTTTATTATTTTCTACATTATAGATCTGATGGTTCAAGTTCAAAACGTAAAGACCATTAAACAATTGGGCTACAGCATAACAAACATCATTCTTAAATATAGAATAACAGTTGTTCTTAATTATAAAAGAAAATCCAATCATGTCCAAGCATGAAATGGATATAATGTTTCTAGTTATTGCCGGAACAAAATAAAAGTTATCTAGTTCTATTACAAGCCCACTGGGCAAAGAAATACGGTAAACCCCTACGGCTACAGCAACAACTCTTGCTTCATTGTCGACGCGCAGGTCCACCTCCCCTTTACTCAGCAATCTTCTCCTTCCCAGTTCCTGCACATTTATACAAATGTGTGAACCACATCCGGTATCCAATACCCAAGATGAAGGAACAGAAAGGTTTATCTCTATAACGTAAATATTTGAAGCGGAAGTCATATCTCCCTTCATTTTCTGCAGACCCTCAATGTACGAAGGACAGTTCCTCCTCCAATGACCAGCCTTGCCACAGTGGTGACATTTCCCCTCCTTTACCGTGCTCTTCTTTTTCATCAGTGCAGAAGACTTGGGCTAGAGATGTGACTTAGGTTCCACCTTCGTCTTCTTAGAGCCCTTGACCTTGCCCTTGCCCTTATGCACCATCAGTATGGGGTTGGCAGGCTTGGCCTTCTTCATATTGATCTCGGCAGTTCTCAACATGCCTATGAGCTCAGGCAGTGTCTTGTCTATTTCATTCATGTTGTAGTTCAAGACAAACTGCTCGTAACTGTCCGGCAACGATTACAGGATCAGATCTATGGCCAACTCTTGATCCAGAGTGTTGGTACCCTAGTTTGATTTGAGTTTTAGTCCTCTCCTTTGTGCCCCTTTGACCCAAGAAATATCTATGGTCAATGGTTAGGAGTCTAGCTGTAGAGTCCTCGCTTTTCCAAATTGAGAATTTGGTTAAGTAGGCTTTTCGTTCGACTATAGTCGAACGCCGTTCGACTATCGTCTATCGGCTGATCGACGATCGTCTATCAGTTGGTCGACGCCTTGGTCTGCGCTGATAGTTCGACTATCTGTTGATAGGTCGACTATCTGTTGATAGGTCGACTATCTGTTCTGCGCTGATAGTTCGACTATCTGTTGATAGGTCGACTATCTGTTCTGCGCTGATAGTTCGACTATCTGTTGATAGGTCGACTATCTGTTCTGCGCTGATAGTTCGACTATCTGTTGATAGGTCGACTATCTGTTCTGCGTTGATAGGTCGACTATCTGTTTTCTGAGGTAGGTCGACTATCTGCTTGATAGGTCGACTATCTCTGTGCGCTTGATAGTTCGACTATCTGTCCTAGATAGATCGACTATCTGATAGTTCGACTATCTGTTCTGATAGGTCGACTATCTGCCGGGGTAGTTCGACTATCTTCTTCGATAGGTCGACTATCTGGATCGTTCGACTATCTGCCCGATAGATCGACGATCTCCGTGCGTCGGTCGACGATCTCCGAAGGTCGTTCGACGCTTTCTGCCTGCCTTTGTATTTTGTATTTATTTATTATATTTAATTAATTAATACATTTTCTGGCACATTATTTCAAGCTGTATGATAAAGTTTCCAGGCATTATTTGCTCCATCCTTTTTGCCTGAGTTCAAATCTTTTAAGATAAAGTTGTTTGTCTTATTAGCTGTCTCTTTAAATTACTTTATCTGCTGACAGCCCTTTATAGCCGTTGGACTGAAAAGTCTTCTTCTTTGCTATAAAGAGATTATTTCTGATGTGACTTTATTTGGTCCTTCTGATTATTTGATTTAAGCCTGCAGCTTCTTAGAAAGAGGTTTATTCCTTTTTATAGAATGTTTTGCTGCAGAGATATTTCTGTCTTCTTTGATATTTACAGCCCAGGTCTCAAGGCTCAGAAGAAGACAAATAATTCAAATGGATGAGAGCCGTTGCTTGCTGATGATTATATAAAGAACCATTTGCAGAAGGATTCAAGCTAGTTAACAGAAGCTAATAGCTAACCAGTGTTCATTCAAGCTTTCAAGCCTTCAAGCTTTCTGCTCTCAGCAAACTCCAACTAACTGAGAAGTGTTAAGATCCTCATCTCTTCTTCAACCTGAGTTCTCCTGCTTTCAGGAAGTTCAAACTCAGAGTTTCTTTGAAGAAGAAGAAGAAGAAGAATAGCTGCTTGAAGAGATTTCTTTTTGTTATTTATCTTCTTCCTGTAGCTTTTTCCTTCAGAACTTTCTGAAGAGTTTTCTGCACTGAAGCAAGACTTCACCTGGACATCTTTGAGCCAGGGGGAGCTTTGATTCTTTAGAGCATTCTAGCTCAGTGCAAGTTTTTGTGCTTCTCTAATCTATTGTAAAATAGAGAAGACATCTTAACCTTCTTCCCCCTCCTGTACAGGGTTATTACTCCCTTCAAAAGTATCCCTTGGTGGCAGGGCACCTGATCAAAAACCTGTGCTTGGTTTTTAGACACCTGATCAAAAGTCTAAAGGGTTTTTGAATCTACCTGAATCAGATTCTGTTGGTGGCAGGGCACCTGATCAAAAACCTGAGTGGATTCCTACCGTGTGGGTAGAAGAGTGGACGTACCCAAGTTGTTTGGGGAACCACTATAAATTTCCTTGTGTCGTCTGGATTCAATTGTTTAATTCCTGCATTGTGGCTGTGATTAGATATAACTAGGTTGCTAGTTGCTGATTAGGTTTCTCCAAGCTTAACTGTAATTACAGTTAGCTTGTGTTTGTACACAACACTTGTGTTAGGCTTTAAGGTTAAATCAATATCTATAATCTTTTCATTCCGCACTTCACTCCAAGGGAGTTGGGTAGACTATTAAGTTTTGTCTGTGCAAAATTTGATAACTCTATTCACCTCCCCTCTAGAGTTGTATCTATCCCTTCACTTTCAATTGGTATCAGAGGGAGGTTAACTGACTGTATAGGCTAACACCTAAGTCACAAGATCCTGATAGATACCAAGAGCTTATAGATATTCACTATCATGGCCCAGTCTAAGGATTATTCAAGCACCAGACCTCCAGCATGCAACTTAGCAAAGTTTGGCATCTGGAAGGCAAGGATCAAACTTTATATGAATTCTATTGATGAAAGTATTTTTGCTTCTATTTTGTCAGGTCCCCCAAGAGCACCTGCTGCTGCCACTGCCTCATCATCTGATATGAGTGCAGTGCCTCCTCCAGATTATAATGATGAGTACAAGAAGGCCAAAATTGCTGATGCCAAAGCAATGAACATACTGGCTCAGACTATGTCTGATGAGGTGTTCCAGAAGGTTGCTGATTGCTCCTCAGCAAAGGCCATGTGGGACACACTGAACCAGATTGTAGCTGGTTCAGCTGATGAAAGGAAGGACAGAAGGTCCAACCTGATCTCACAGTACGAGAACTTCAAGAAAACTGATGCTGAATCAGTTGAAGCTATGTACACCAGGCTCAGCTCAATCATCAATGAGCTGAGGACCCTGGACAAGGACATATCATTGACAGAGGTCAATGATAAGATCCTTATGTGCTTCCCTAGCACATGGGATCTAAGAATCTGGCCCATCAAAGAAGCCAGAAGTACTAATGAGATCTCAACTGAAGCTCTCCTCGGCAAGCTCAAGTCTTTTGAGCAAGTGCTGAAGACCAGAGAAGCAGAAGCTGAAGCCAAGACCCCCACTCCTACAAGAAAAGAGCAATCTCTAGCTCTTAAGGCTGCAGATGTTTCTGAAAGCAGCCAATCTAATGAGGAACTTATGGCACTGTTTGCCAAGAGATTTCTCAAGATGGGAAGAAAGGAGTTCAGAAAGAAGTCTTCACGCTATGAAGACAAACCAAGGTATGATCGCTCTCCTGCTAAAGAAATTATATGTTATGGTTGCAGGAAGCCTGGACACATTTTGCCGGAGTGTCCAGAGGAGAAGAACAAGGAAAAGATAAAAGACAAAGAACAACACAGGAAGCACTCCAAGCCATCCTCCTACAAAAACAAGAAGAAGGAGAGAGGTTTCATTGCTGAAACCTGGAGTGATTCTGATGAAGAATCCTCCTCATCAAGCTCCAGTGAAGATGAGGAAGAGAAGAAGGCAAAAGAAATTTGCCTAATGGCAATAGATGCCTGCAGCAACCACTCTGCTGCAGAGAGTTCTGATTCTGATGAAGAGATGCCTACAGAAGATGAGGTACTTTCTTCTTATGATTTTACTTCAGAAGAATTTAAGTTAGAATTTAAATCTTTATGTTTAGATTTAATTAGCTCAGAGAAGGAAATAAAAGAACTTAGAAATAGGTTAGTTGACTCTGAATCAATAGCCTCTGAATACATTAGGTTAAAGGAAGAACTCACTACCTGTAGTGAAGAAATTAAATTTCTTAAAATAGAATTAGCTAAGTCTAAGAGATTAGAAGAATCCCTTAATGGTAGAAGCCTTAAGCTGTTAGAAATTACCAGCATGACTAACACTAGGTCAGGTAATGATAAACTAGGCTTAGGAGCTTCTCCCAGTGAACCCCCAGTCCTTCTTAAAAATAACCTTTCAACTCCAGTGAACTTCATTTCAGCTAGTGGAAAGAAGAACACTGAGCAAGTAAATCTGGTAAATAAAACATTAAATAAGGCTAAGAGAGAAAAGAGAAAGAAGTTTTTCAAAGAAATGCAAAGAGCGTCGAACGAAGCTCGACGATCGGAAGCTCAATGGTCGAACGAAGGTCGACGATCTGAGCGCCCATCGTCGAACGTCGATCGACGTTTTCAATATGATTTTCAAAATAAAAATCAATTCCATAGAAACCTAAATGAGAATAGAAACCCTAGGTTTGTTGACCCATCATCAGCATGGAGAATCCCACCTAGGAGATCTCACCCACTAGGTTATCACCCTCAGCCTGCATTCTCATACATTTCCAGTTTTTCTTATGTGAAAAACAAGGGACCCAAGGTTACCTGGGTCCACTCTGTCTAAATAATTGTCTTGCAGGTGAAGGCCTATCCAATCACTCAAAACAAGTGGTATTTGGATAGTGGATGCTCTAAGCATATGACAGGAAATAAAGATCTACTGTCAAAGTTCAAAGCTAAGCTCGGCCCAAAGGTTATCTTTGGAGACTCCAGCTGTGGTCAGACAGAAGGCTATGGCAAGATCACCATTGGAGCAGTTACATTCAAGAGAGTTGCTTATGTCAATGGACTAAAGCATAATCTGATTTCAGTCAGCCAGCTATGTGATGCTGGCTACCAGGTTTCATTTTCTAATTTCTCTTGCAATATTACTTTAAATAATAATGTTGTTTTAGTAGGTATTAGAATAGGTAATATATATTTAGTAGATTTTAATTCATCTCAATCTGAAATCTGCCTGTTTAATGAAGTAACCCTTAATAATAATTCCCTATGGCATAAAAGGCTTAGTCATGTAAACCTGAAAAATATATCTAGGTTATCTAAGCACAACCTTGTTAGAGGTTTACCTTCTTGCCCCTACAAGAAGGAGAGCCTTTGCAAGGCTTGTCAGCTAGGCAAGCAAACCAAGAATTCTTTTAAATCTGTAAATAAAAGTGATTCTCCTAGGATCCTGTATTTATTACATTTGGACCTTTTTGGCCCAATAAATGTACAGAGTTTAGGAGGGAAATATTACACATTAGTAATTGTAGATGACTTCTCTAGGTTCAGTTGGGTTTTCTTTTTGAGAACTAAGTCTGATAACTTCAAAGCCCTTACAGACTTTCTACTTTGTGTGCAGACTGAGTACTCTACTCATGTGGCCTTGATCAGAAGTGATCATGGTACTGAGTTTGACTCTCTTCTCATGCAAGAATTCTGTGAGAGAGAAGGTATCAAACATAGCTTCTCAGCTCCTAGAACTCCCCAACAAAATGGGGTAGTTGAAAGGAAGAATAGAACACTAATTGAAGCTGCTAGCACATTGTTGGCAGATGCTAACTTGCCTCTATCCTATTGGGCAGAAGCTGTTAGTACAGCCAACTATGTCTTGAATAGAAGTCTGATTCACAAACTTAAGTGTAAAACTCCTTATGAGTTGCTTAAAGGAAAGAAACCAAAAATTAATTACTTTAGAGTTTTTGGCTGTATTGTGTATATTCATAATAATAATAAAGAATATATTAGAAAGTTTGAAGCAAAAGCTTCAATGGGAATCATGCTTGGATATTCCCAAGTAAGCAAAGCTTATAGGGTTTATAACAAATCAACCTGTAAGATAGAAGAATCTGTGCATGTATCATTTGATGAGCATCAGATGTTTTACAAGGAGAAAGAAAATTCTCCTTCCTCCAGTTCTTTGCAGGTACATGATGCCCCTCAAGAAATCCTTCAACTTTCAACTCTTTAGATCACTGAATCAGACAGTGATGAAGACATTGCTGAAGCTGTTGAAGCTGTTGTTGTACCACCAACAGTAGACCAAATTCCTCCTGAGGAATTAATCCCAACTGTTGCTGAAGATCACATCCCACCTGCTGATATTGTCATACTTAGAGATCACCCTACATCTCAAGTGATTGGAGACATATCAGCTGGTGTGCAAACAAGACATCAATTAAGACAGGATGTGATGCATGCTTGTTTCCTCTCACAGGTTGAGCCCCTCACCTTTAAAGAGGCAGAGCTAGATCCCCACTGGATCATTGCAATGCAAGAGGAGCTCAATCAGTTTGAGAGATGTAAAGTTTGGACTTTGGTTCCAAGACCTAAAGGCCAACTGATCATAGGCACCAAGTGGGTGTATAGAAACAAGTTAGATGCAAATGGAATAATAGTAAGGAATAAAGCTAGGTTTGTAGCTCAGGGCTACAGACAGGAGGAAGGTATAGACTATGACCAAACCTTTGCTCCTGTTGCAAGGCTAGAAGCAATAAGGATCTTCTTGGCCTATGCAGCCTTCATGAAGTTTAAGGTGTTCCAAATGGATGTCAAAAGTGCATTCCTAAATGGTGAGCTTAAGGAAGAGGTGTTTGTTGAACAACCACCAGGGTTCGTTTCTTCAACTCAGCCTTCTCATGTTTTTAAGTTACAGAAAGCTCTTTATGGACTAAAGCAAGCTCCTAGGGCCTGGTATGAGACCTTAGCTAGTTTCCTGTTAGAGCACAACTTCACTAGGGGAGTAGTTGATAGAACCCTTTTCGTTAAGCATCACAAGGACACAATCCTGTTAGTTCAGGTGTATGTAGATGATATTATTTTTGGCTCCACTGATCCCAAACTTTGCAAAAGGTTCTCTGACCTGATGCACTCTAAGTTTGAGATGAGTAGCATGGGTGTGCTGTCTTACTTTCTTGGTCTCCAAGTTAAGCAAGATGCTGATGGTATCTTCATCTCCCAATCCAAATATGCCAAGGAATTGGTAAAGAAATTTGGGATGGCTGATGCTTCAGCAATGCCTACACCCATGGCTACTAATGTAGTTATTGATTCTGATGATCACGGCAAGCCAGTTGATCAAAAGAATTATAGGGCCATTGTTGGTTCCCTATTATATCTAACTGCAAGTAGGCAAGATATAATGTTTGCTACATGCCTTTGTGCTAGATTTCAGGTCAACCCCAAGGAATCTCATCTGATTCTTCTAAAGAGAATCCTGAGATACCTGAAAGGATGTCCAGATCTAGGACTTTGGTACCCAGCTGAGTCAGAGTTTGAATTAATTGGATATTCTGATTCTGATTATGCTGGTTGCAGAGTTGACAGGAAGAGCACCTCAGGAACTTGTCAGTTCCTGGGAGAGAGATTGGTCTCTTGGTTCTGTAAGAAGCAGGCTTCTGTCTCAACTTCAACTGCAGAGGCTGAATATATAGCAGCTGCTAGTTGTTGTTCACAGATCCTGTGGATTCAAAACCAGCTTGTGGATTATGGTTACTCACACAAGAACACCAAGATCATGTGTGATAGTACCAGTGCTATTTCTATTGCACAAAATCCAGTGCACCACTCTAGAACGAAGCACATTGAGATTAGACACCATTTCCTGAGAGATTGTGTGGAAAAGAACAAGATCTGTCTTGAGTTCATATCCACTGAGTTTCAGAGAGGTGATATATTCACCAAGCCTTTAGATGAACAGAAGCATCTGTTCTTTTTAGTTCAACTAGGCATGATCAATGGACGAGACTAAGTGTGACTTTATCTGCCTATGTTGAAATCTGTTTGAAGATAGTCGAACGACGTTCGAAGATAGTCGAACAGTTTAAGCCTATCGTCGACCTCTGGTTAATGATAGCTTATCTGTTTGAAGATCGTCGATCGACGTTCGACCATCGTCGAACAGGTCGAGCTCATCGTCGATCTCTGGATGACGATAGCCTGTTGTTTGAGAAGCCAGAAATAGTCGAACGATTGTCCGACTAATCTGCTTCTGAGCCGATCGTCGAACGACCATTCGACCATCGGGTCAAGATCTTTTTAATAGACCGACTATATCCGGTCAGATATAAAGCCGATAGTCGACCTAGGTCAAAAGATCTTGTGCTTTATCGTCGACGGAGCGTGCCCTTTCGCATTCTGCTTTCCCGCTTGCGATTTTGTGCCGTTTCGTCCCCTTCGTCTTCCTCCTCCTTCTCGCGTTTCTCCAGCGATTCAATGGCGGTTTCCCCAGCTGTTCTAGCCGTTGTCAAGTTTGATGCAGGATTCAGTGTGGATTTTGAAGCTTTCAGCAGCTGCGATGCCGGAATCGTGGAAGTTCTCCAGCTCTGCAGGGATCAAGGTTTAGAGAAGTTAATGTCTGAAAGAATTAAGATCAACATTCCAGAAATTAAAGAATGGGCTTTCACGTCGTCTTCCTCAGACGAATCGATGACTGGTACCATAGGCGGAGAAGAAGTTATCCTGACTCCGGCCGTCTTATCTGATATTTTTGGATTAGTTATTGGTGACGAAGATTATGAGCAAGATGCTCAGGAGTTCGGAAGGATGCTTGTTGAGCTGGGACATGCCGAGGGCATTCCCACCAAGCTGCTCAAGGTAAACTTCCCTTTCAAAATCAAGTTTTTGGCTGAGATAGTTGGAAAAGTGCTTCTGGGCAAGCACTCTGCCCATGATAACATAACAAGGCAGCAATTCGCACTCATGTGTGCAATTGTTAATCGGAAAAGGATCAATTGGGCTGCAGTTCTGTTTGATTTAATCAGGAAAAAGAATGGCAAAAAGGAAGTTACCCTAGGAAGGGTTATAGGTATCTTCCTGAAGGAAAGATTTCCCCATCTGCTGAGTTCCACTGCAACAACCATCAATGCCAGCAAGAAGATGGATCCCCATCTGTTCTCAAAGTGGAAGAGGACGTTCGTGAAATCTGCTCCAGCACCATCTGAGGACACAAGGACTGCATCAGTCGCTCCTCAACCTATTGAAGCTGGCTCAGCTCTTCTTTCCTCCTCCTCTGCATTGCCGTCTGCCTTAATTGAAGTACCATCAACTTCAGTTGAAGTAAGACTTTCTTCCTCTGCTGCCCCTGAAATAACTACGGTTGTTCCTTCTTCCCCTCCAGCCTCTCCTCTACCTACATATCTGGCTAGGATATCTGCTCCTAGCTTCGATTTGTTAGGATCAGAGAGAATTCCTACTCCTCCTGAATCTCCTGTTCATTCCCCAATTCATTCTCCCATTCATTCCCCTATTAACTCTCCTGCTCGATCCCCTGTCCACATTATTTCTCATCCCAGCATCACTACCATATCTGCTGCAGCTCCATCCACCTCTCATCCATCATCTTTTGAAATCTCTCCAGAGCTTATCATCCGCATCGTGGAGCTGATTACCCCGTCAATCAAAACCATGATTGACGAGGCAATCGCTCCCCTTGCAGCCTCCATTGACCGTTTAACTGCCTCCATCCAATCCATTTCAAAATCTGCTGAGCCATCTTCCTCTAGGGGCCTGGTTTCAGTAGCCACTGAAATCAGGCAGGGGAGATGTTCCATGAAGATGTCTCAGACCTCCCTGCCTCTCCTCCAGCTTTAAAGGATTCAGTCATGGCTGCCCAAGCTGAAATAGAAATAGCTCCAGATGTTGTAATAACTGAGATAGAATTGGCTCCAGTTTTGTCTGAGAAGGAAATAGCAGATGGAATCTTGTTATCTGAGATTGCAGTTAAAGTCTGCTTAGAAGATCTTACCTCTCCTGTGATAGTTAGATTCTTGGAAGGAATTATAACTTCATATCTGAATGACTGCTGGGAGATGGTTAAATATGAAGGTAACTCTTTCATTCGTTTTGTTGATGAGTCTATTAATTTGATAGTCTGTGAATACCTTGAAGGAATGATCTCTGTTTATTTAGCAGATCTATATTCATAATTTTACAGATATTATTAAAGAAGATTTAGCTGCTCAAATCATAGCAGTTGTTTCTGAGGCTGACCCAAGTATTCTTGCTACTCAAGTAGACCCTGAGTTGGAATCCTTCTTAGATAATAAAGAAGATGAGTCTGAGAAAGAGGAAGTCAAAGTTGACTCTCCTGTTCTGAGTTTGGAAGAAGCTCAAGCAAGAGCAGCATGGGACTTAAGAGTTCAATCTTTAAAAGAGAAAGAGAAAGATTTGCAATTTGAAAAGTCATCCATCTGGGATGACTCTCTAGGTTTAGATTTAGACTCCCTTCTGGCTTTGGATGCCCTGGAAGAAGAAAAAGAGAAATCTGCTTCAAAGCTTAAAGAAAAGGCTGTCTCAGAAGCCTATGATCCTTATGAGAACCCTCCATCATCCCATTCTGATGATGATGATGATTCTGATGTTTCTGAAAAGTCAAAGAAAAAGAAATCTGCTGCAAAGAAAAGAAAAGCTGCTCCTCCTCCACCTCCTAGCAAGGATAATGATACTCCGTATTACATTTTGAAGGGCATTGACCCCAAATCCAAGGATTTTAAGCATTGGATGTGGTTTTCGAAAAATCAGCAAAAAGAAAGAAAAAGAACCAAGAGGTATGATAGTCCTGTCTCAAGATGGACTCCCAGAGGTCCTCCTCCTCCTCCCGGTGCAGGAGCCTCTGGGAACCTTTCAGCTCATCCTACTGCCTCCTCTGGAAAATCTGCGTCTGTTCAGCCCCAGCCAAGGCAAGGTTATCAAAGCTCTCAAGGCAAATCATTTCATGGTTCTCAAAGACAAATGAAGGAGACTGTGAGTCAAAGACCAACCTTTTCCCCACCTCCTTCTCCAAAGAAGAGAATTTCATCTCCTTCTCCAGTACAGTCTGAGGAAATTGTATCAAAAGGTAAATAGTTTATTCTGTTTTAAAATATATCTAGCAAGAACCTATCTGCTAAGTATTCTCTAATGTCTTATCTAGATAAAATAGCTGATGCTGCTTCTCCTGAGCCCGTATATGAAAATCCTGAGCTCGATCCTAACTTTAGGATGGCTCGCTTTCAAGAACTTGTAGGAGCAGCTCAGATAAGAAAAGCAAGAGCTGAAGGAAAAGATATAACTGGTTTTACTACGATGTCAGCTTATAGAAAGAAAGAATTTGAAAAGTTCCAGGTAAATCCTGAGATATTTGACCCGTCAAAGTACATGGAAAAGCACCCTGAAGTTGTTGTCCCTAGGGCTACAGAACTGAAGATTATTGGTGCGCAGGACCTAAAAATGTCAAAGAAAGAATCAGATGACCCTCTAAGAAAAATTTCTTTTGTTTCTAGTTCTTCTGATCCTTTACCAGACTCTAAAGATTCATAATAGTTTAATTAACTGTTGTGTTATATTTATTTATCTGATTGATAATCTGCCAGTTTATTGTTATCTATTTGCTTAAATCATTTTTAGTATTCTATTGCTAGCTGTTTTAGATTCTGAGAGACTTAACTCAAATAGGGGGAGATTGTTGGTACCCTAGTTTGATTTGAGTTTTAGTCCTCTCCTTTGTGCCCCTTTGACCCAAGAAATATCTATGGTCAATGGTTAGGAGTCTAGCTGTAGAGTCCTCGCTTTTCCAAATTGAGAATTTGGTTAAGTAGGCTTTTCGTTCGACTATAGTCGAACGCCGTTCGACTATCGTCTATCGGCTGATCGACGATCGTCTATCAATTGGTCGACGCCTTGGTCTGCGCTGATAGTTCGACTATCTGTTGATAGGTCGACAATCTATTCTGCGCTGATAGTTCGACTATCTGTTGATAGGTCGACTATCTGTTCTGCGCTGATAGTTTGACTATCTGTTGATAGGTCGACTATCTGTTCTGCGCTGATAGTTCGATTATCTGTTGATAGGTCGACTATCTGTTCTGCGTTGATAGGTCGACTATCTGTTTTCTGAGGTAGGTCGACTATCTGCTTGATAGGTCGACTATCTCTGTGCGCTTGATAGTTCGACTATCTGTCCTAGATAGATCGACTATCTGATAGTTCGACTATCTGTTCTGATAGGTCGACTATCTGCCGGGGTAGTTCGACTATCTTCTTCGATAGGTCGACTATCTGGATCGTTCGACTATCTGCCCGATAGATCGACGATCTCCGTGCGTCGGTCGACGATCTCCGAAGGTCGTTCGACGCTTTCTGCCTGCCTTTGTATTTAATATTTATTTATTATATTTAATTAATTAATACATTTTCTGGCACATTATTTCAAGCTGTATGATAAAGTTTCCAGGCATTATTTGCTCCATCCTTTTTGCCTGAGTTCAAATCTTTTAAGATAAAGTTGTTTGTCTTATTAGCTGTCTCTTTAAATTACTTTATCTGCTGACAGCCCTTTATAGCCGTTGGACTGAAAAGTCTTCTTCTTTGCTATAAAGAGATTATTTCTGATGTGACTTTATTTGGTCCTTCTGATTATTTGATTTAAGCCTGCAGCTTCTTAGAAAGAGGTTTATTCCTTTTTATAGAATGTTTTGCTGCAGAGATATTTCTGTCTTCTTTTATATTTACAGCCCAGGTCTCAAGGCTCAGAAGAAGACAAATAATTCAAATGGATGAGAGCCGTTGCTTGCTGATGATTATATAAAGAACCCTTTGCAGAAGGATTCAAGCTAGTTAACAGAAGCTAATAGCTAACCAGTGTTCATTCAAGCTTTCAAGCCTTCAAGCTTTCTGCTCTCAGCAAACTCCAACTAACTGAGAAGTGTTAAGATCCTCATCTCTTCTTCAACCTGAGTTCTCCTGCTTTCAGGAAGTTCAAACTCAGAGTTTCTTTGAAGAAGAAGAAGAAGAAGAATAGCTGCTTGAAGAGATTTCTTTTTGTTATTTATCTTCTTCCTGTAGCTTTTTCCTTCAGAACTTTCTGAAGAGTTTTCTGCACTGAAGCAAGACTTCACCTGGACATCTTTGAGCCAGGGGGAGCCTTGATTCTTTAGAGCATTCTAGCTCAGTGCAAGTTTTTGTGCTTCTCTAATCTATTGTAAAATAGAGAAGACATCTTAACCTTCTTCCCCCTCCTGTACAGGGTTATTACTCCCTTCAAAAGTATCCCTTGGTGGCAGGGCACCTGATCAAAAACCTGTGCTTGGTTTTTAGACACCTGATCAAAAGTCTAAAGGGTTTCTGAATCTACCTGAATCAGATTCTGTTGGTGGCAGGGCACCTGATCAAAAACCTGAGTGGATTCCTACCGTGTGGGTAGAAGAGTGGACGTACCCAAGTTGTTTGGGGAACCACTATAAATTTCCTTGTGTCGTCTGGATTCAATTGTTTAATTCCTGCATTGTGGCTGTGATTAGATATAACTAGATTGCTAGTTGCTGATTAGGTTTCTCCAAGCTTAACTGTAATTACAGTTAGCTTGTGTTTGTACACAACACTTGTGTTAGGCTTTAAGGTTAAATCAATATCTATAATCTTTTCATTCCGCACTTCACTCCAAGGGAGTTGGGTAGACTATTAAGTTTTGTCTGTGTAAAATTTGATAACTCTATTCACCCCCCCTCTAGAGTTGTATCTATCCCTTCACTTTCACAGAGGAAAACCCAGTCTTTCAAGGTTCTCTATATACCCAATCATCTTGAGTACGTGAGTCTCTACTGAGTCTCGAACTCCCATCTTGCACTGAAACAACGCTTTGGTGACGTCAAACCTCTCTTGACGAGCTTGCCCTTGAAACATTTTCTTGAGATGCTCGTCAATCTCCTTGCACCCCATGTTCTCATGTTGCTTCTAAAGCTCAGAGTTCATGGTGGCAAGAATAAGGCATTCGACGTCCAAGGCGTCATCAGTATACTTCTTATAAGTATCTTTATCAGCACGGGAAGAATTCCCGGTCGGCACCTCGGGGGATTCTTCTTCCAAGACATAGAGCTTTCGCTCTTGCCTGAGAACAATTCTCAGGTTCATGTACCAGTCCATATAGTTAGTCCCACTGAGCTTATCCTTCTCAAGGATGGCTCTCAGAGACAGAGTGGAGTGTGAACCACTTGCCATGTAATTCTACAAGAATTCATGCAGAATAAATCAGTACTAAAATTTCAAAATACAATTATTTTCTTAATTTGGTCTTCAATTAAAAAACTCCCACTATTTTATTCGAAATAATAGCCCTCACTATCAATTCAGAGAGTTCATGCGAGCTACTCTCTTAGTGGACAAGATCCGTATTTCACCAACACTATGAGTCAGCTTTGGCTTTCCTCTCACGATGCAGTTATTTAGGTAGGCAACGCTTGCCAATTGCATCATCATGCAATTCTTGTATGGTTGGTGAATAACTCCTTATTCGCATCCATCATATGATGCATGCCAACCCTATGCCTCAAGACACTCAACTTTTGAGGTCACCTAGTTAAGATGGACCCGATGTCGACAGTGGGATATCACAATTATCCGCTCGCACCCTTACTAAGATAGATTAATGCATCTTGCTTTGTCAAGCCCACACTTCATCGATCGAGGCAGGAAGAGTGTCATCCATTGGAAGGCATCCGAACACTTAATATTAGAGGAAGGGATTTTAATTATAGGTTAACAATTAACCACGATCAACATTTGATCAATGTGCACATCCACAGAATAACAATTCTAAAATCCACATGCATCTCTTATGTGCACAACCTGACATTATCAACATTTGATAGAAAGGAAGGGTTAAATCTGAACATCCGGACTCTTCCAAATCTTCAGATTTACATGCATTGGACAAAAATAAAGACAACTTAACTTAAAGCAGTAGACAAGCTCGTCTCTCATTATTGGATACAAAATCCAAAACAATACATTGGTTCACAAACCATTCGAGGGACGGTTACTGCTAAGGAGACAACAATTTCTAACAATTAGAAATAACCACGAAATTCCAGACGTTCCTGGCAGGGTTCCAAGATTAAATCTAGACATTTAGAACACTTCTAAATCCCTAGGTTTACACGTACTCGAATAACCTAACTTCCAATACAACAATCATGGCCGTAACCTCCCTCTGATACCACTGTTGGGTTTTCTATGGAGGTTGGCACAACACTTGTGCACGCAGCGGAAGGAATAAAACAAGAACAACCCAAAGAGAAATGGATCGGGCCATGAATGTTGAATCAAGAAGTTATCAAAATAACAAGGCAAAATTACCTCTTCGGTGTTGAGTCGCAACTCAACAAAGATGCTCAAAGATCTGAGTCCTGTCGATGGGGAGTTTCACGTAGAATAATGTCTACGTTTCTGCAGAAATCCACACGAGCGGGAGAACCCCTAGCTTCGTCGCACGAAGGGTTGGGAGGGAGATCGACCGCACCTTGCAATTCCACGGACTGCTAGGTCCGCGCTAGGAAAGGCAATACCGACGACGATCGTCGGAGAGGAGGAGGTCGGCGGAGTAAACACGGCGGCGGAACACTTCCGTCCGGCAGGGTTCGGGATTCGGCGGATTGGTAGAACGACGGAACGCTTCCGTCGGGTTCTATTCGGCCGCAAGAAAAATCGCCTTTTCTTCCCAAAACCCTAAGTCCCTATTTATACTAAAAGTATAAACAGACCTAAAAGCATCGCTATCCGCAGACCACACAGTGTAGGGTCATCGAATCGTTCGGCGAGAAACAGCGGATGGATTCGGCGAGAATCACCCGCAGAATCGTCGAGAATCAGGGACGACTCTCGACGAATGGCCTCAGTCGTCGAGTCATACTCGACGACACTCGACGATTCTCGTCGACCCGCATTCGACGACAATCGTCGAACGACGGTCGACGATATTCGTCGACCCGCGTTCGACGACAATCGTCGAACGGCGGTCGACGATATTCGTCGATCGGCGGTCGACGATATTCGTCGACCCGCGTTCGACGACAATCGTCGAACGGCGGTCGACGATATTCGTCGATCGGCGGTCGACGATATTCGTCGACCCGCGTTCGACGACAATCGTCGAACGGCGGTCGACGATATTCGTCGACCCTGCTTCAGTCGTCGAGTCATAGTCGACGACTCTCATCGACTCAGCCTCAGTCATCGAGTCATACTCGACGACTCTCGTCGAAACAGCCTTAGTCGTTGACTATCCATTCTCAATGAACTTTCTTGGCAACGATTACCTGACCCCCATACACTATGGTGATTGGTAACCATTACCAACACAATCAATCTTCCAACTTATCCACAGCTCTTATGTGCGACCCTGCAGGCTCATATCGCGTTGGCAGTGAGATTACATGTTTGACCACTTCTAGATCACCATGGTAACTCCAACAAAAGAGTACTTCAAAGGTTCAACCTGAAGGATGCAAAGGCGGTCAGCACGCCCTTGGCCCGCCACTTTCGACTTTCTAAGGAGCAGGCACCCAAATCAAGAGAAGAACAAAAGTTGATGGAAAGATTCCCTTATGCCTCCACTGTTGGGAGTTTGATGTATGCAATGGTGAGTACTCGTCCCTACATCGCACATGTAGTGGGAGTTGTCAGCAGGTTTATGAGCAATCCGGGCAAGCATCACTGGGAAGCTGTGAAATGGATACTCAGGTATCTGAAGGGGACTTAAGAATTCTCCCTCTGCTTTGGAGGACCAAAGATATCTCTACATGGGTATGTAGACTCTGATATGGCTGGAGATATTGATAGCAGAAGAAGCACGACTGGATATGTCTTTACTTTGGGGAGCGCAGCAGTTAGTTGGATCTCTAGGTTGCAAAAGACTGTTGCTCTTTCTAGCACTGAGGCGGAGTGCGTATCCATCACTGAGGCAAGCAAGGAGATGATATGGCTGCAAAGCTTCATGAAGGAACTTTGCAAAGGGAAAGAGAATGGCAAGCTGCATAGTGACAGTATGAGCGCCATTCATCTAGCAAAGAATGTTGCGTTTCACTCTAGGACGAAGCACATTCAGTTGCGTTACCACTTCATCAGATCTCTTTTGGAAGATGGAGCCTTGTCATTAGAGAAGATTCACACTTCGGAGAATCCAGCATATATGCTTACAAAGTGTGTGAATATGGAGAAACTGAAGTTATGCTCAGCTTCAGTTGGTCTTCTAGGCTGAAGACAAGGTGGAGCCACCAGTCGTTTATTACCATTATGAGGTCATTTGTTTGGAAGTTGTTCTTGGAGGTTCGCCACTGGTTCAGTCTCCAAGTGGGAGATTGTTAGAGGTGGAGCCTGACTGCGTTGAATGTACTGGGCTCTCGACACGATTTCGCCGGTTACAGCGAAATCGTCGAGCGCAGCTCGACGTTCGTCGATCGTCGAGCGGAACTCGACGCTTTTTGATCTGTTACAACGATTTCGCTGATCATTGTAATTGTGTACATCTTTATTCCGGTATATATTTAAGCCTAATTGCGGCTTAGGGTTTTGTGAGAACTGAGGAACCGAAAAACGAAGAAGGAGAGCGGCCGGAAGAGAGAAGCTGTGTAAGTTTCTTTGAATGTTCTTCATAGTGGATTTTTGTGGCGCGGGTGGTTGTGGTTTTTTCCCCGGACTTGGGGTTTTTCCACGTTAATTTCCTGTGTTGTGCTCTGCATTTTTCGTTGTTGTTTTGCACTCGTTTTCCCAACAGAAGTCCTCCAGGAGGTGACTCGCCGGCTCTGCAGAACACCTTCTGCCAACGATTTGCCAGATTCTAGGAGGTGGTTCGCCGGATTCCGGGAGGTGCCTCGATAAAGTTTGGAGAGTTGGTTGTTGTTTTTTTTCTTCCCGCGAGAGAATATGAACAGTTAAACTCATTTTTATTATTATAAGAGTTATATAAGCTGTAATAATTTGTTCATAAAAGTTATAATTCATTTATATTAAGGATGTGCAAAAATAACCGAAGAAATGAGAGTCGGATCGGAGCCGTACCGAACTGAATGTTTGGGTCGGTTTCAAATAGATTCGATTCGGGTCCGGTTCCCATAATACCAGAACCAACAATTTGGTTCGGTTCCTAGTTTCAAGGCTCGAGTACCCAGAACTGACCCGAGAACCGAATATCAATGCTAAAAAAAAATTGAGACAACGGTTATAGTCATATGACTAAATACGCAAAAAAAAATTGAGAATACAATCGTATGACTAAAAAAATATTTATTATGTTTGTGTAGTTGTATGACTTCAAAATTATATAGAGGCATGATTCAACTATTTTGAGACATTAAAACTTATATTACAAACAATCATGAGTTGAAAGAGTCATTTTTTTAATTAGTTTTAGACATAGGTAAAACCGAGAACCAAACCGGAATTGAACCGAAGCAAGCGGTTCAGATCCGATTTTATATATTAGGAGCGCTGGTCAGTTCTGATACAAAGGTTTTGAACCGAGCCTATATGAGTCAGTTACTGGTTTTGGGGGAACTGAACTGAACTGATCTGTGTTGCACCCCAAATTTTATTATTATTATTATTATTATTATTATTGTCATCACTAATATATATCATACTATTATTCTTCTTATTGTTAATTATTGTGTATAAATTTGTATAAAAAATAGGGAATTTATAAACGCAACCCTTAAATGGCTATTTGCAGCCCAATTTTACTGGAAAAAAAAACAATCCTCTTTTTTTTTCTAACCCTAAGCGCAGCCCCAAAATTTCTCCCGTTCCTTCAGCCTTTCCGTCGCCCAACCGCGCCTTCTCTGTCGCTGAAGCCTCGCGATCCCGCCGCCACCCTCGTCGGACCGCCGCCACCCTCGTCGGACCTCCACCACCATCCTGAACAGCCGCCGACGCCATTTCCGAGTTCCTCCGCCGCCGTCCCTTCCGAGTTCCGCCGGATTTGTCGCCCAAATCCGTAATTTCTGGTATGATTTCTCTATTGTTTTCAAATCTCTTCCTATTAATCAATATTGTAGTTCTTCTCAACCGATTTAGAGAGAAATTTTTTGAGTTTTAAAAAAAAATTGTGTTTGTTCATATCTAGGGTTCTTAAAAAAAATTTATTTGTGTTTCTCCATATCTAGGGTTCTCTATTGATTTTGTTGAAGCTTTGTCAACATTTGCAAGAGATTATTATAGTTTTTTGAAGGTATTAGCTCTTGTTTTTATGGAATTTTTTTCACTTGCATTTATTAGTTTTTGTTCATTGCGTAATGGTGAGATAAAAGTATTTTCTAATATGGATTAAAATGAGTTCTGATGGAAGTATGAAAATGTTGACGTATGGATATTGTCCGGAAGAAAATTCAGTCGATGTCGGAGCACAGTTCATTACAACTAGATCTTTTCGTAGTAAGGAAGAAATGGTTGAATGAGCGAGAACATATGAATTATGGACATATTTTGCTCTTGTTTAGATATTTTATTACTAAACTTGCATTCCCTACTTTTATTTTGCAGGTGGATTATATTTTGGGAAACATATGAATTATGGACATATAATTTTGATGGTTACAAACTTACAATGGACTGTTATTATGAACTATTAATTATTGCAAAAAAATAATGGGCGGTTATCTTTCATTTTATTTTGCTTTTTTAATGTTTACATATTTCTGTTTGGACTGCTATCCCCTATTTTGATGAACAATAGACTGTTATTTGTTTGTTTAGAAAAAAAAAAATTGGGCTGCGAATAACCGTTGGGCTGCACATATTGCTTTTTGGGCTGCTAATATAACTGGGTTACGAATAACCATTTAAGAGCTGAGTATATAAATTCCCAAAAAATATCACATCTATTTTATAAAACAGATTTCAATTCGAAACAGCTCCACAAATGGTGATATATCAAAAATATTTCAGTTTTAAACAGCTCCATAAATGGTGATATATCAAATAGATTTCTCTATTTCTCAATAGATTTCTCTATTTCTCATAACCTCATTTTCACAATTTCATTCACATAACTCCGGACCCTAAAACTCCTCAGTTTTCCAATCTAACTCCGGCCATTAAAGAAATAAAAGTAGAAATATTAAGTGGGGGGCCCAAACCACGTGGCCTAGTCGATGAAAACAGAAGGAACACCTTGCTTCAAATTAAAATTTGAGAGACCCATAAGAGGCCCGAGCCAAAGCCCAGCCCATAACTTGGAGTCCCGCCCTTACCAAAATGGGAAAACTCCAACGGCTAGTAAACATCCACACATTTAAAAAAGAGTCAAGCCCGAGATTTGCCCAACTGGTCGGCGGCGTCCCTCACGGATTCTCCACACATTCTTCCATGCCATTTATTCCCCCCTCATTACTCCAACCCGACCTTGCTCGGCTTCATCTCTAGCTTCTTCTCCCCAGAAAGAAACTCACAAGACTAGAAAACAGAGACAGCCATGACAGCTCTGCTTCACCTCCCGAGCACACGAAGCCTCCTCGTCTGCGGCGCGCTGATCCTCTTTCTCCTCGCCATCGTCGTGACGATCGGCCTCTGCATAGCCAACGTGCTGAGGAAGAAGAGGGAAGCTGCAGAGAGAACAGTGGAAATCGCGCTGCCGGGTGAGACAGGGGAGAAGACGGTGGCCGGTTGGGGTGGGATAGGGGAGGTTTTGGCTCGTAAGATGCGCTGGAGCCGGAGAACTGAGCCGGTGGCGACGGAGGAAAGTGGGGTGGGATGGCAGGATGTGGAAGCCGGCGGAGTGATGGCGACGACGGCTGGTGTTAGAGGTGGAACATCAGCGGCGGTTTCGCCGCTGTGGCAGAGGAGAGTGTTGATGGGGGATCGGTGCCAGATGCCAAGGTTCAGCGGCCTGATTCTTTATGATGAGGCCGGCCGGTTACTACGGCGCAACTCGGGCAAGCAGGTTACCTCTCAACTTATTTTCCACTGCTAAAATTAAATGCAGAGGAACATTGCGCACTGCATTTCATATTAGCACTTTACTTTCCGGTCCCTCAACAATCTTTTTCACATGGTGATTTTTCACATCAGCGTCCGTCTTTCTATCAGTTTTTTTTTCTTTCTAATCCAGATGAATGCATGATAGAAATTAGAAGATTAGGGCTTATGCTGTGTTTGAAACCCTGCCCACCCTAAAAACTAATTCCATATTTGCTAATTCAATCTATGTTTAGGGATGCTCTCTTTCATGTCTTCCACGCCGCATTATGCACCACTTATTTCAAATAAGCTTAGTAAAACCAATCTTTTGAGAGAGAAGAAGAGAGCCAATGGCGGTGGAGGGCTTACTTGCCCTGCGGTGCATTGGTTTGCAGTTGCCCAGCGGGGCCGGACATAATAAATACTTCTTTTGGAGTGAAGATTATGAAATCTAAAGAAATGAAGTTTATGGTTGTTGCTCATGTGGAATGGACGATGATGGACTAGTATGTGTCATGATGAGTTGGAAGGAGCGGTGTACTCTCATACCATCTAACTTTCTCTTTGGTCCTGTCCTGAGTGTATAAGCATGGAGGTCACTGCTCCTGTAACCTCAGAGTTTTGGGGAGTGACGCACTCACGCTTTACATGATATCAAAGGATCGAGGGGGCACGTGGCCAGTGCGGAATTAGGATTTTGAAGTCGCACGGGCACAATCTAAGTACTTTCAATTTGTGGGGTTTGGGGGTAGCGCCCCCGAAATTTTTTTTTTTGCAAAGATCTTTTTGTACTGATTTCAGTCCAGAAAGATTTCCGTCTCCTCCCACTGCTTGGGAGCTCACGGTTTCCAGAAATTTCTAGATTTCTGAACTAATTTCAGTCCAGAAATGAATGATTTTAAGTGGTTTTAAGTGGTTTTAAGCATGAAAGAAGGAAGAAGAAGATTCATTTTAAGAAGGAAAGAAGAAGAAGAAGAAGTTACCAGCAACCGAGCAGCGATCTACACGGGAGCAGCCGAGCAGCGATCTGCACGAGAGCAGCCGAGCGGGAGCAGCAGTTGTCGACGCCAGGCAGGCCAGCGGGAGCAGCCGAGCGGCGATCTGCAGCGGTGCGAATGTGCGATCGTCGTCGACGCCTGGCGCTTGGCGGGCTAGGGCACGGGAGCAGACATGGGCTAGGGCACGGGAGCAGTAGGCTTAGCGATGGGATTTCTTCTCCCCGGTGAAAATCGCGGGAAAAACCGGTCGGGCACGTGCCCTACCGTGCCCAGGGGTAGTTCCGCCCATGCACGTGGCGAGTGGGGGTGGGGGTGGGTGGGGGAATGTTGCGTGTGCCGCATTGAATGGATGGTAATGCCCGAACTTGTGTCGCAACACGTTAAAAGGGGCGCGATTTACTCCCACCACCTAGTGTGCTCCTTGATCCTGGGTATATAAGTGTGGAGGCCACTTGATGCTAGAAATACCAAGAATAACAACACCTAGCAGGGAAAACAGGAAGGGAAAAAATTGGGAGGAGAAGACCCTAACCTGGGAAACCGCTGCTCCAATTGCTGTCTATCAGCTCTAACTTTTCCAATTTCAAAAAAGACCCCCTAATCCTTACACAGCAAACACTTAAATGGTTCTCAACCCTAGTTTACCAAATAGATAACAAAAATGATAAATTAAAAGGATATGCGCATAAGTTCGCCCCCGCTTGAATGGATTCGTCCCCGAATCTGAGTTCACGTCGCTAAGATCAATCATAGTGGGGCGGCCATCTTCTAGCTGGTATGGTGACAAGCCAGCGACATTGAAGGTGGTCGAGATATCGTAATTGTCGGGAAGGTCAATCTTGTAAGCGTTGTCGTTGTTTTTTTCCAAGACTTTTGAAGGTCCATCAGACCATGGTTGTAAATTTTTTCTGCCCTCTCGCATGGAAAACGATCCTTGCGGAGGTGATTCCAGACTAGGGCTCCGTTTGGGAGGACTTATTTTCACCGGTCAAGCGGTCATGACCGCATGAATCGGGACTTATTTAAGTCCCGATTCATGCGGTCATGACCGCTTGACCGGTGAAAATAAGTCCTCCCAAACGGAGCCTAAATCCCCTTTCTTGAACATGACGTGTTTGCGGTGCTTATCCACTCATTCTTTATACTTGTTGTTTTGGTCCGGGATGTGCTAATGTGCTTTGGCGTGTAGTTCTTTAATTGACTTGGCACAGCTGTCCGCCTTCGGACTAAGGAGATTGGCCAGAGGGAGGGGAGTATGGCCCAAAGGTGTTGCTAGATTGCGTCCATAGATGATCTCAAAGGGACTCTTTCTGGTGATACAATTTAGTGACCGGTTAAAAGCAAACTCCACCTACGCTAGCACCGTGTCCCATTGTTTTGGATGATCGCCAAACAAACTTCGTAATAAATTGCCAAAACATCGATTGTCGACCTCCGTTTGACCGTCTGTTTGAGGATGGTATGCAGAACTAAACTTTAAAGTGGTGCACTTATGGTTCCAAAGGATGCGCCAAAAGTGGCTCATAAATTTGATGTGACGATCGGATGTTATAGATTTGGGAACGTCGTGCAACTTGACAACCTCATGTAGGAACAACCGGGCAATCTTGGACGCGTCGAAGGTTTTGTTGCAAGCATTGAAGTGTGACATCTTGGTGAAACTATCCGCAACTACGAGTATCGAGTCAGGATTCCGCGGCGTCTTTGGCAAACTCAAAACAAAATCAATATTGAGGTCTTCCCAAGGTGATGTAGGAACCGGAAGAGGCAAGTAGAGGTCGGTGTGGCTGCCCTTGTCTTAGCTACATGGCAACCGTGGCACCGCTCAACGTATCGGGCCACATCTCTGTCAAGTCGAAGCCAATAGAAGTGTTCTGTTACCAAGGTTTTTGTCTTGTCCACTCCAAAGTGTCCGGCGGCAAGGCCTCCCGCATGATATTCATGAATGATGGAGGGGCGTAGAGAGCAATACAGAAAGCAAAGTCGATTCTTCATGAAGAGAAATCCATCGACCAACGTGAAGTGTTGGAAGGGTTCAATGCGGCATTTAGTCAACCGATGGCTGAAAGTAGGGTCAATGACATAGAGCTCCTTGAAGGAATCGAACCCTAAAACCTTCACATTCATAGTGCTGAGAAGAGCATGCTTTCGACTGAGGGAGTCGGCCACCTTGTTGAGTGTGTTAGTTGTATGTTTGATGGAATAGATAAAGATCTGGCGGAATTCCACCCACTTGACGTGTCGATGGTTCAACCGGCGTTGGCCATGAATGTATTTCAATGCTTCGTGATCAATGAAAAGGATGAACTCATTAGTGAAGAGATAGTGGCGCCAATGTGCTACACTGCGAACAATGGCATAAAACTCCATATCGTGGATGGAGTACTTCTTTCGTGCCTTGTTGAGCTTTTCACAAAAAAGGAAATGGGCCGCTTTTGTTGGCTAAGGACTTTGCCGATGCTAGTGTCAGAGGCATCACAATGCACCTCAAAGATGTCATCAAACTCGGGTAACTTCAGCACAGGGGCCTCTGTGATCTTTCGCTTCAACAGCTGGAAGGATGTTTTGATCGCCACCGTTCAGCCAAATTTGTTCCCTTTCATACAACCTGTTAGGGGAGCGATAATGGTGCAAAAATCTTTGACGAATCGACGGTAGAAGGAAGAAATGCCATGGAAGCTCCACAGACCATGAATGTCTTGGGGTGTGTCCCAATTGAGAATGACAGCAATCTTATCGAGTCCATTTGAAGTCCCTCGGAAGAGATAAGAAATCCCAAAAAGTGGATTTTATCAACCAAGAAATGACATTTTGTGGAGTTGGCGTACATGTGTTGTTCACGCAGAACGATGAACACTTGGTGCAAGTGGTCCCATTTGAATTCCTTCAACAGCTGGAAGGATGTTTCGGCCACCGCCGTACAGCCAAATATGTCCCCCCTTTCATACAATCTGTCAGGGGAGCAACAATGGTGCTTAAATCTTTGACGAATCAACGGTAGAAAGAAGCAAGACCACGGAAGCTCTGCAGGGCATGAATGTCTCGGGGTGTGTCCCAATTGAGGATTGCAGCAACCTTATATGGGTCTATTTGAAGTCCCCGGGAAGAGTTAAGAAATCCCAAAAAGTGGATTTTATCAGCCAAGAAATGGAATTTTGTGGTGTTGGCGTACAGGTGTTGTTCACGCAGAACGGCGAACACTTTGTGCAAGTGGTCCAAGTGTTGTGTTGTAGATTTGCTATACACCAAGATATCATCGAAGTAGACGAAGACGAATTGACCAAGGAAAGGCCGAAAAATTTGGTTCATTAGACACATGAACGTGTTGGGGGCGTTGGATAGGTCAAACGACATCACCATCCATTCATACAGGTCGTCTTGTGTCTTGAATGATGTTTTCTATGTCCCTGGGGCGGACTTGAATTTGATGGTAGCCACTTCGCAAATCGAGCCGCGAGAAAACCACTGCCTCATACAATTGATCAACCAAGTCATCAAATCTAGGAATGGGAAAGCGATACCTGACTGTGATTTTATTCACAACTCTACTGTTTATGTACCTGCTGTTGGAGTTTTCGGCGTTGACCGTTGACCGGGCCCACTTGCATGGGGAGTTTCAAGTTTTGTTTTAATTACATTAAGGGGGAGTGAATGTAATTAATTTGGGGAGATGGATAGTTGGTAGATGAGGGGGTAAGAGTTAATAGTTTTTATTAGCTTTTAATTGCTTTGCCATTTGGCGCGTTGTCATTGGTCTTGTTTGCCTATATAAAGGCATGTATGTATTCTTTTGAAGATTGATGCAATAGAGAAGAAAATTCCCAAGTCTTGTTTGAGCTTTAGAGAGAGGAGAGAGCGCCGCAGCGCCAAGGATCTGTAGTGTTAGAAAGTGAGGCCGGGCGGTTGGTGATCTCGCTGCACGAGTTGGAACTCGCCGAGACTGCGGTCTCGCAGAAGTGGTGTACTCGCGTGGGCGGGTTCGCAAGTTGGTGTTCTCGCCTAGTTGTGTCTGGCGGTTAGTAGTTGTAGCCGCGCGAGTTGTTTTGTCTCGTTGCCGAGACAGACCTCGCGTATTGAGGGAAGACGAGTAGGTGTTGGCGAGTAGAGCTTGCGAGTGACGGTCTCGTGTTGGTCATCTCGCAGGAGGGAGCTCGCGCGGTTAGGCGGTTAGAGTTGGCGAACTCGGCGGTTTGTGAATTGTGCTAAGTATTTTGGAGGTGTAGTCCGAAGCGGGGACCCATTCACGTTTCCAACAAGTGGTATCAGAGGGAGGTTCGACCCCTGGAAGTGTGCTCGGAAGTTTGTGACGAGAAGAGATGGAGATGGGAAGCGGGATGCCGGGGCAAGTCCCCAAGTTGAGCAAAACGAACTATGGGAACTGGAGCATCCAAATGAAAGTACTACTAGCCTCCAAGGAGTTGTGGGAGGTAGTAGAGGATGGAGTTGAGGAACTGACTGCCGAAGCAGAAGCTGCGTTGACGAACGCTCAGAGGGTGGCGTGGAGAGAATCCAAGAAGAAGGACAAGAAGGCGTTGTTCATCTTGTACCAAGGAGTGGATGAAGCGACCTTTGAGAAGATCTCGGACGCCGAGACTTCAAAGGAAGCATGGGAGATACTACAGCGCTCCATGCAAGGAGTGGACAAGGCGAAGAAAGTGAAGTTACAATCACTTCGGGTTCAATACGAAGTGATGAGGATGCAGAGCTCGGAGAAGGTGGGAGACTTCGTGACACGTCTACGGACGCTCACGAATGAGATGAAGAGAAATGGGGAGACGATAGACGAGGTCAGCTTTATGGAGAAGCTCCTGCGATCTATGTCCAAGAAGTTCAGACACGTGGTGGTGGCCATCGAGGAGTCGAAGGATCTCACCGCGATGGCGGTGGATGAACTCGTTGGGTCTCTGCAAGCCCACGAGTACCGTATGCTGCAGGATGATGAGGAGTCAAGTGGCTTGGGGAAAGCACTTCAGACTCAGCTCAATTTTGGAGAGAGCTCTGGAAGAGGAGGAGGCCAGCGTGGCCGTGGCTACCAAGGAAGAGGTAGAGGAGGAAGAGGTAGAGACCAAGGAAGGTACCAACCGCACCAGAAGGAGGTGGAACATAACCAAGGCTGGAACGCCGGAGGTAGAGGTAGAGGCCAAAGTAGAGGCCAAGGCAGAGGTCAAGGAAGAGACCAAGGCAGAGGTCAAGGCAGAGGAGGAAGAGGAGACATGTCCCAGACTCAATGCTACAACTGTGGCAAGTTCGGGCACATGAGCTACGATTGTTGGTCTCCTAGGAAGGGAGGAGATGCCAACCATTATGCGGAGACTAGCAACACGGGAGGCGACCCGATGATGTTCCTTACCGTCCAAGGGGCTGGAGGCGGAAGGAATGGAACATGGTACTTGGACACTGGAGCCAGTAATCACATGTGCGGAGAGAAGGAGCTGTTTACGAGCCTTGAACCAAATGGTGGTGAGGTGAGTTTCGGCGACGCTTCTAAGATTTCAGTTGAAGGAAGAGGAGTAGTGGCGGTTGTGTTGAATGGGAAGGAGGTGCTCATCAACGACGTTTTCTACGTGCCAGGCTTGAGGAGTAATATCCTAAGTCTCGGGCAACTGGTGGAGAAGGGCTACCGGGTCCTACTGCGGGATGGCACCCTAGCCATGAAGGATGGTCAAGGGAAAGAAGTGGTGAGGGTGAAGATGACGACGAATCGTCTCTTTACTTTGAGCATGGATGTGAAGGAGACGGCATGTCTCGCGAGGACTGAAGAGGAGGAAGAAGCTTGGCTGTGGCACCACCGGATGGGGCATCTGGGGTTCACAGGCCTGAAGCTGCTGTCTGGATCCAAGATGGTGGAAGGGCTGCCTATGATCACACCTCCTCAAAGGGTCTGTGAGGCATGCACGAAGGGGAAGCAAAGAAGGGAGACATTTGAGGGTGGCAAGTCTCGGAGAGCAACAAGGCCGTTGGAGTTGGTTCACTCGGACATCGCTGGTCCGTTTGAGACCACTTCAATAGGTGGAAGCAGATACTACATCACATTCACCGACGACTTCAGCAGGAAGTGTTGGGTGTACTTTCTAAGGGAGAAGGCTGAGGCACTGGAGAAGTTCAAGGAGTTCCGGGCGATGGCTGAGAAGGAGAGCGGTCAACCGCTGAAGGTGCTCAGAACGGATAGGGGTGGGGAGTACACCTCTAGGCTGTTTGACGAGTACTGTAAGCAATGGGGGATCTCTCATCAGCTGACAGCGGCATACTCGCCTCAGCAGAATGGCGTGGCGGAGAGAAAGAACCTTACCATCATGAACATGGCAAGGAGTATGGTGAAGGGCAAGGGGTTGCCAAAGAAGTATTGGGCGGAAGCAGTGCAGGTGGCGGTGTACGTGCTGAACCGTTGTCCAACAAAGAGTGTGAAGTTCAAGACACCTTTTGAAGCTTGGAGTGGGTGGAAGCCCAATGTGAAGCATTTGAGGGTCTTCGGGTGTGTTGCTTATGCTCACATCCCGGACCAGAGGAGGAGGAAGTTAGATGACCGGAGTGAGAGATGCATCTTTGTAGGCTACGCTCCTGCGAGCAAGGCTTACAAGTTGTATAACCCGGAGACAGGGAAAGCTATCATCTCTAGAGATGTGGTGTTTGAAGAAGGAAGCAGTTGGAGCTGGGATGAAGCGACGAGAGGCATCAAGGGGATGTTCTACGAGGAAGATGAAGAAGAAGGTGGAGAAGAGGCTGAAGCCGAGATGGGTGGAGCGGAGCCACCATCACCACCTAGCGGAGGTTCAGGGGGAGCTCTCACCCCTTACTCTAGTGGTGCAAGTACAAGTGGAGGCGGCTCTGGTGGAGCAAGCACCAGTGGGAGCAAGGACAACCGCCCTCAGCCCAGGATGAGGAGGCTGGATGAAATTTATGAGGACACGGCTCCGGCCCTTAACAATTTTTCTCTATATTGTCTTTTGGCAGATGTTGAGCCGTGCTCCTATGATGAGGCCGCGAAGGAGAAAAGCTGGAGGAAGGCGATGGATGTGGAGATCGCCTCCATCAAGAAAAATGAGACTTGGAAGCTGGTCGACCCTCCTGCTGGCCACAAACCCCTCGGGGTGAAGTGGGTGTACAAAGTGAAGAAAAATAAAGATGGAGGCGTGGAGAAGCACAAGGCGAGGCTAGTCGTGAAGGGCTACCGCCAAGTTCAAGGGGTCAACTATGATGAGGTGTTCGCCCCTGTAGCACGGATTGACACCATCCGCTTGATCATCGCCCTAGCTGCACACCATGGGTGGAAGATCATGCAGATGGACGTCGTCTCTGCCTACCTGAACGGGTACCTGGAGGAGGAAGTATACATCGAGCAGCCTCCAGGGTACGTGGTGAAGGGACAGGAGAGGAAGGTCTGCAAGTTGGTGAAAGCACTCTACGGCTTGAAGCAAGGGGCTAGAGCTTGGAATGGAAGGATAGATGTTTTCTTGCAAAAGCATGGCTATCAAAAGAGCCCGCATGAGTACGCCCTCTACACCAAGGTGGACCAGGAGGGCAACATGATGATAGTCTGTCTCTACGTAGACGACATGATTTTCACGGGGAACAATGCTACCATGTATGATGAGTTCCGGGAGATGATGAAGAAGGAGTTCGAGATGACTGACTTAGGAGAGCTAAGTTATTTCCTGGGGGTGGAAGTGAAACAGGGAGAAGACGGGATTTTCATATCCCAGAAGAAGTATGCGGAGGAGATTCTGAAGAAATTCAGGATGGAGGATAGCAAGCCTATCTCCACTCCTGCCGACCCGGGAATGAAGCTGAGCAAGGAGTCGAAGGAAGGAGCGGTGGACTCCACCTTATTCAAGAGCTTGGTGGGTAGTTTGCGCTACCTGACCTTCACCCGACCAGATATCATGTATGCGGTCGGGGTGGTGAGTAGGCACATGGAGGAGCCAAAGGAAGACCACTTCACTGCAGCGAAGAGGATCCTGAGGTACATCAATGGGACGAGAGGTCATGGACTAAAGTATGGTACTGGAGAGGAGCTGGCGCTGGTAGGTTACTCGGACAGTGACTACGGCGGGGATGTGAATGACCGGAAAAGCACTTCCGGATATGCTTTCAACATGGGAACAGGAGTGTTCTCTTGGAGTTCGAAGAAGCAGGCCACGATAGCTCTATCGTCCTGCGAGGCGGAGTACATAGCGGCAGCAGCTGGCACCTGCCAAGCCATCTGGCTAAGGAATTTGTTGGAGAGCTTGCAGCATGGAGTGGATGGGCCAACGACCATGTTGGTGGACAACATGTCGGCCATCCAGCTCGCGAAGAACCCGGTTCTACACGGGAGGAGCAAACACATCGATACAAGGTATCACTTCCTGAGAGAGCAGGTGGAGCTGAAGACCGTGGAGGTCAAGTATTGCCCGACCGGAGAGCAAGTGGCGGACATCTTTACCAAGGCGTTGAAGGTGGACACGTTCTTGAAGCTCAAAGGCAAACTCGGCATGCTATGCCAAGTTTGAGGGGGAGTTTGTTGGAGTTTTCGGCGTTGACCGTTGACCGGGCCCACTTGCATGGGGAGTTTCAAGTTTTGTTTTAATTACATTAAGGGGGAGTGAATGTAATTAATTTGGGGAGATGGATAGTTGGTAGATGAGGGGGTAAGAGTTAATAGTTTTTATTAGCTTTTAATTGCTTTGCCATTTGGCGCGTTGTCATTGGTCTTGTTTGCCTATATAAAGGCATGTATGTATTCTTTTGAAGATTGATGCAATAGAGAAGAAAATTCCCAAGTCTTGTTTGAGCTTTAGAGAGAGGAGAGAGCGCCGCAGCGCCAAGGATCTGTAGTGTTAGAAAGTGAGGCCGGGCGGTTGGTGATCTCGCTGCGCGAGTTGGAACTCGCCGAGACTGCGGTCTCGCAGAAGTGGTGTACTCGCGTGGGCGGGTTCGCAAGTTGGTGTTCTCGCCTAGTTGTGTCTGGCGGTTAGTAGTTGTAGCCGCGCGAGTTGTTTTGTCTCGTTGCCGAGACAGACCTCGCGTATTGAGGGAAGACGAGTAGGTGTTGGCGAGTAGAGCTTGCGAGTGACGGTCTCGCGTTGGTCATCTCGCAGGAGGGAGCTCGCGCGGTTAGGCGGTTAGAGTTGGCGAACTCGGCGGTTTGTGAATTGTGCTAAGTATTTTGGAGGTGTAGTCCGAAGCGGGGACCCATTCACGTTTCCAACACCTGCATCATGAGCTGTCCTTCTTTGGAATCAGGAGGGACGGAATAGCACAAGGACTTGAGCTTTCCTATATGACCCCTTTTGTTAATAACTCCTGCACTTGTCTTTTCAACTCGTTGTGCTCAGCGGGACTCATGCAGTAAGCGGATTTATTTGGTATAGTTTCACCCGGAACGAGATCAATGTGATGTTGAATGCTCCGTAGCGGTGGAAGTCCTGCCGG
Source organism: Platanthera zijinensis (assembly GCA_039513925.1). Taxonomy (NCBI): domain Eukaryota; kingdom Viridiplantae; phylum Streptophyta; class Magnoliopsida; order Asparagales; family Orchidaceae; genus Platanthera; species Platanthera zijinensis. The sequence goes on along the minus strand of CM077098.1, from coordinate 130,881,829 downwards.
CAACTCCTCTGGCATCAAATCTACAAAGTGTCGAAGGAGGGATTGAACTTCAGGAGGTATAAATGCAACAGGTGGGCTTGTTACCATAATGACCATAGCAAATAGCTCAATGGAGTTTCCCATTTCTTCCCAGAAGGTTGTGCGTGAAAGAGGGGTGGCAACTTTGTCCTTGCAGCTCTCCGAAGGCGCTAATGTGATTTCAGGTTATCAGCACAGTGCGTTGTTGAGGAGGGGCTTCCATCGCACAACCTCCTTGATAAGATGTCTTAAAAAGAAACCACATCACCAACTGAGCTTTTTTGAAACGACCCGGTCATACAGCACGAAATCGCCAGCCCACACGGAGCATGCTCGCATCCGATGGTTCAGCCGAAACAATTACAAGACCTGTAGGTCGTACACCCCAATGCATTTCCGGCCTGTTTATTAGCACGACGCGGTGTTGACGCTAGGTCTCGAACCCACAACCCTTGATAAGGAGTCTTAATACCACTCAACATCACCGCGTCGTGTTAATAAACAGGTTATGTCCACTATACAACCTTGCCTTCACGATGATGTGCTGTATGGAGTTCTTTCAGAGATGACTGTCTCTGGTCTTTGGGCAAAGTTGGAGAGTATCTATATGACAACGTCCCTCCCTAACCGCATCTACATCAAGCAGTCGTTATACAAGTTTAGTATGAAGGAGGGTTCATCTCTACATGACCACCTAAACAGTTTCAATAAACTATTATCTGAGTGTCTCAGTATGGATATTCAGGTGGAGGAAGAAGACAAGACAGTTATTTTTTTGAACTTCCTTCTAATGTTCTACGAGGGCATGATCACTACCCTCACCTACAGTAAGGATATTTTGGATATGGAAGAGGTTGCTGCAGTTTTATTCTCAGATGACATCTGAAAGAAGTCGTCCGGCTCAGGTGTTGCTGAAATTTCAGCTTTATTCTCTCGGGTCAGTCTGGTTCAGTCAGAAGTGGTAGATCTAAGAAAAGTTCAGATAGTCACTCCAATTACTGCAAAAAAAAGGATCATGGAATCAAGGATTGCTAGAAGCTTCAAAACAAGGAGAAAGGTAAAAACTCTGGTGATGATAAGGAAAAGTCTGTCGCATCCCTATGCCATGAGGATATCAAATATGATGTTCTCTAGTGTTTTTCTCACCTATCTTTCTCTTATGTTTTTTCTTTTAGGTTTCCTACATTTTTTATCTTTTTTTTTGTTTTGTTCTTATGGTCATTATCCTTTCATCTGCTTACTTTGTTTTCCTTTATTTTAGTCATACTATCTCTATGCTTGTTTCCATGTAACTCGTATCTTTTGAATTATTTCTCCTGGTCAAGAACTTCGTTTTGTGCATGCAGTTTTGTCATCCTCTATTACCTAAGTTCTTTCATTATTACTCCTTCGTTCTTCATGAGCTTAGAGTGTAGCTAATCAACATTTGATTAACTCTCATATGGGTTCATTTTTTCATGCTAAGGTCAGTTGTTTGCATTCTTTGTTGATGTGTTTACATTTATCTTTCTCTCCCGCGCGCACAAAAAAACATCAGAAGTCTTGACAGGTGTAGTTTTTTCTACTGGAGATCACCGCTGGAGGTGGAACAGTTGATATTGCTTCAAGGTGGAGCATTTATGAGACAACCACGTAAGTACAGTTTGTGTGCTACTCAGGATTGAAGGAGTTTTCTTATGATCTGTTCTTGACCGAAGTTCATTTTGTTGGTCCTTTGACTTTGGATGTTGGTGACCGTTGACGCATCTTGGCGTTATCTCAAACAGGTGGAGCATGTCATGGAAGAGGCGTCAAGGTGGAGATTGTTGCAGTAATTGCCGCCTCTTTTCATATGGGCGGGGCAAATTTTGGAAGTCACACAATCTATGATACCGTCGTTTTTGAAATCAAATTCTTGACGATATTTTTTTTGGATTTTTGGAAACATACCAATTTTTTTTTGAAGACCGCTCAATTCGTGACTCCCTTTTTTGGAATTCTTCATATTCCGACAATTATGGAGGACCATTGGTGGCCGAATATATTTTCCTTCCGCTGATTGAGGATATTTTTTGGAAGATGATTTTTTCTTCTTTCTTGATTGGATCCGGTCGATCTCATCTCTCTACCCGATTTTTGGGCACTTCTCACATATAAAAGGAGTGGTCGACCATCCATGTGAGTGTAGAGTAGCATTTTTCCGGCAGAGAGATTTTCGGCTTCTTCGACTCGGTCGGCTTCTACCTCTCGGCCGGCTTCTTCTTCTCGGACGGCGAGTTCTTCTCGCCACCAAGTTCTTCTCTCGCTGTCGGAACTATTTTCTCGTCGCAACGTGTACAAACGAACCTTGGAGGATTCAAGATTTTCATCATTTTTTCGGTCTATTCTTCTCCTCATTTTTAGTCGTATTGTATGTTTGAGATATTAATAGTAAATTAACTTCTACCGGCACAGTGTGCGTACCCAATTTCGAGGAACCATTTTAAATTTGGTGTTCTTCATTTTATGGTGCTTGTTTTATTTTTTCTTGATTTTTGTCTTTAACGCTCTTCATCGTTTGACGGTTAGAGAAAAAAATTATTATTTGAAACAAGATTATTCATCTGCACTCGGATCCGATTTTTCATAAGAGAGAACATCAATATGAGAACAAGTATGTTGGGGAGTGAGAGAAACCCAAATGAGTAAAAAAATGTAACAAAAAGTTTACACCTAGCGAAAGTCGTCTGGTCCCATCAGACGCAAACTAGCACGTGGGAAATCTCTGGACAACTTAGAATACTAGAATTTTTAAATTTACTCTAGCATTCTCACACATTTTCTTGTCCTCCATTCTTTGTTGCTGATATTTGTAGCCCTGATGGCCAGCTATGTTTGCTTGTACCTCTATTAAAAAAATGTATAGCCTTCATTAAAAAAAGTGAATAGGTTATGGATAAAGACAATAAACTGTGGTGGTTGTCTTTAACGGCTAGTATTCCTATATATCGATGTAGTTCAATTTCCGGCATTAGAGTGCAGCAAATATCAAATTGGAACTAAATGTTTTCAATAATATTTATGGAACTATAACAATGCAGACATTGAAACTATATATAATGATTCTTTAACGAGGCTAATGCAGTTGATATCTTCAATTTTTGCAGGAAAAACCTGTAGCTCCTGCGACGACCTTGAAAGATCTGCTCTGAAAATCGAATTAACTTTCATCATAAGAAAGATTAGGATTTACCAGTTCATGCGTAGCAGCTTAGTTTTGGAACCAGCAGTTCATATATTGTTTTCAACTCTCTCTCTCTCTCTCAGACTCTTTTTCTTAATGTACTTCAAGACCTTAGTTAATTTACAGGTGCAGCAGATCAAGGATTTGATATGATAGAGTTAACAGAGAAGTGAATTTTTAACTTTTTTCTTAAGTGCTAATCATATATAAAATTTAGCATTGGACACATTAGTAGGGCATCTAATATATCACATTGAGTAATGTAGAAGATATAGGGTCTGTTTGTTTGGGCTTTTTTTGTTCCATATCTCCGTTGTGGGTTGTGGGGGGATGTCACCGCTAAAGAAAATCTGTTCGGTAACCCTCTAAAAGTCCCATTGCCGCTGCTCCAAAACTACATTTTTGGCCGTTTTTTTGAGGCCACAGTCCTTCCCTTTCATTTCCCATGGCTCCACTGCCACTGCTCCAATTTTTACCATCAAAACAAACAAACCCATATACGCAAAAAGCTACCTAAAAATGTGAGCAAACCAACACATTTATGAATCAAGCGTCCTCCTCTTGGTAGCTGTTTTTTATGATTCTCAGCTGGTCACCCAAATTGAATTTTGAATGATTTTGGTTATTTCTTACTATTGATACACAAAAAAGACATTTCTTTAGTTGTAGGGTCATATTTAGATTGTCAACTCAACCTTTGACTCTCGTACAAAAGTGAAGTCATAGATCTCTAGATTCTTGTCTTTTTGGGGAACCAGTATGCTCCATTTGTCATGGGAGCGATGGATGTTGAAATTGTTGAAGTGAAGTGTGCGGTCTGATTGGGCAGACCGCAGAGTCTGTCGCCGGTCTGGCGGTTTGATGTTGGCGGATAGCCGGACTGTGGCTATTGTTCTTCTTCTTACGGTCTGGATCAGTAAGCACCCTGAGTGATAACTGGGCGGTTAGTAGTGGGCTAACCGCGGTTGTCGCGGACTGGATGTTGAGTCTGCGGAGTCCGCTTAGAGCAGGCGGATACTCTGGCTCGCATAGAGCATGCAGTTAAGTGCGGGTAGCGGTGGTTTACCGCAGTTGCTTATGGGGATTGTTCGTGCGGTCTGAGCCAGAATCCGCTGGAGTTGTGGACTTGGTCACGGTTGTGACAAGTCCTTGGTGTTGGCTAGTCACGATATCGCTAGTTGTGTGGACTGCTTCTAGAGTTCACGAGATCGCTGGTTGGGCGGTCTGATTGTGGAGTCTGGCAGATCGCTTTTGGCATGGATTGGCTCAGGATGCGTGGCTGTCTGCTTGATTGTCTGACCACGCGGACTGAGGTTTGTTGTCCGCTTATCCTTGCGGACTGATTTCGGTATCCGCACTCATGCGTGGATACATGGTGCTAGCCTCAGGTTGATGGGCTGTAACCCTATCGTTGTGGGAGGTTACCTCACTCCCCTTGTCGCCTATAAATAGGGGACCCCGACCCGTCCTATAAAACGAGAGCAATGAGATCTCAACTCGCCCTTTAAACTTGCAGATAGATTTTTCTAACCGACGCAACTAAGTGAAGTTGACGTGTATTGTGCAGGAAGTGCAACTAGCATCAGGAGGCTAAGCAACTAGTTGGAAGGCTCTGTGTGGAACAGTTCGCACTTTACAGTCAATGGGATACAGCTGCTCGCGGTCTAGGCGGCCTGAAGTCTCTTCCTCGAGGTTACGAATAGCTCGATCAGTTTGTCTGGTCTATCAACGGGTAGGTTATTTCTTCGTTTAGCAGTTTTGTTCGTGGTTAGCTTTGAGGTCAGGCGACCTCGCGGTCCGGCGACCTGAAGTAGCGAACATATGTGTTTTCTCAACACTCAATAACAAGGCAGTCCGCACAGCTTGGTTGCAGTTTGGCAACTTAGCGGTTTCAATAGACAAACTTGGTGACTAGTGACTTGTGTGGATTCTGTTTTCAGACTGCGCGCTTTTATCTTGCTTGTAGTTACTTCCATCGGATACATTGTGAATCATGTCTCGCAATGTATACCTCGCCTGGTAAAGAAGTTGATAATTCCATTAAGACTCGTGTGCTTCTGTTGTGCTTATTTCTACTTAGCTTTGGTTTTAGTTGAGTGTTCCTGCGACTTTGCTCAGCTTCCTAGCAGGTTTTTTCTTGGTATCAGTGCGATCAACCTGATATCTTGAAAATTTCACATGGTATCAGAGGGGTGTTGAGGAGTTAGCAGTTCATTAACCTCAAAAGTTTCTTATTCCTTGAAAGTTCAAGTAAGTCAAGTGTAAGCAATGGAAGCCGGTTATGCAAGAGGTATTGGGATTGAGCTCTTGACGCAGACAAACTTCAAGAAGGTGACGGTCTTGCATAGAGAGCTAGCTTATGGGTGAGAACCATTGGGAGGTTGTTGGTGGAGATGATAGACAAGAGGTGGTAGCTGTTGCTGGGAATGCTGAGGCGGTGAGAGCTTGGAGGAGGACAAATTCAAAGGCTGAGTTTATTCTTAAGCGGGCTATTTCACCAGAGCAATTTAACCACATCATCGGATGTCGATCAACTGCTGAAATCTGTCTGGATGTCCTTGGATGACCTGTTTAACAAGAAGAACGTAACTCAGTTACAGTTCTTAGAAAATGAGTTGGTAAAGGCCACTCAAGATGATCTGTTCATATCATCCTTCTTTCTGAATATGAAGAATCTCTGCGCTGAGATTTCGGCATTGGACCAGGAAGAGTCTATCTCAGAGGCAAAGCTGAAGAGGCATATCATCTGCGGGCTGTGGAAGGAGTATATTGCCTTTTTTACTTCTATGCAAGGTTGAGCCAATCAGCCATCTTTGCTCGAGATGTAAAACCGATTAGCTTCGCAGGAGAGCTTGGCAAGGCAGATGACTGGAATCTCTATCTCAGGAGGTAAAAGTGAGATTCTCTTCTCTAGCAAAAAAAAGAGATGGGACACGAAGAAGAAGACATCTGTTAGCGATGATCCGTCTTCTTCATCACATCAGGAGAAGGCAAAGCTCCTAGACAAGATGACGAGAAGAAGAGAGGAGGACCATGGTGTAATATGTGCAAAAAGCTTGGTCACATCCGGAAGGACTGCAGAGTCAATCTTCAGTCGTGGCATGATACAGGAAAGGGAGAGGCTAAATCCAGAGCTAAGGAAGGTGGATGGGGGAGTGCATTCATGACACGCACTTGTGTCCATGCGCCTGCCTTCGTCAACTATCAGGAGGACTGGATCGTGGACTCGGTGTGTGGTCATCATTTCACCGGAGACGAGTCGTTGTTCTCTTCATTGCAGGATTACAAAGGTAATGATGTTATTATTACTGTTGATGATATTGTGCATGTTGTAGAAAAGTAGGGGACGGTTTCTTTAGGCAGTGATCGGTTTCCACTCATATTGAGGAGTGTGTATCACGTGTCGGGCATGAAGAAAAATCTCTTCTCAGTGACCAACGCTGTTGACGCTGGGTATCACATTCTATTCGACCCGATAGAAGTGAAATTTCTCTGAAATTTGTCAGTCGTTAAAGCTGACGTCACTCATTTTTGAATGAGGGTTAAAGACTTGGTTGTGCTGGCAACAATCTCCTATGTTGAGAAGATGAGGGCGAATGACAGCGTTGTTATCTAGCATGAGAGCTGAAGGCTATGACGGTGAGAGACCTTGTGCATGGCCTGCCTAGTCTTTTATCTTTTGGAGACGGTCATGTCTGTGAAGGGTGTCCATGTAGTAAGGCTCACCATCTTCCTTTGACAAATCACAAACCGGGTGCAAGACACCATCAGAGTGCATCTACGGTGAGCTAATGGGACCCATCGTAATCCCCAGTTTCGAGGTAACAGGTATATGTTGGTGCTAGTTGATGACTTTTTGAGGTATACTTGGGTATACTTTATGAAGGAAAAGTTAGATGCATTCGGGAAGTTCGTGGAGTTCAAGGAGTTCGTGGAGGTTCGGCTCAGTCTGCGGATCAAGAAGTTGAGAAATGACATTGGAGGAGAGTTCAACTCAAACGAGTTCTCCAACTTCTACAAAAAGATCAGAATCCGGAGGGAGCTTACTTGTGCACATACTCCACAACAGAATGGAGTTGCAGAGCGGAAGATCCGTCATTTGACGGAGACCTGCAAGTGTTGGCTTCACGCCAAAGGCATTCTCAGGGCATTCTGGCCGGAGGGAATGACATGTGCAGTGTATGTCATTAACCAGATGTCCCTTAGTTCAAACAACATGAAGTCTTCACATGAGCTGATATTTAAGGAAAAGCCCAGTGTGGAACATCTTCGGATGTTCGGGTCGACCTACTACGTGCATGCTCCAGACGATCTCAGAATGAAGCTAGATGCGAAAGAACGGAAGCTAGTGTTTGTCGGCTATGATGAGAGGAAAAAGGGCTAAAAATTCATTGATCCAGAGATACGCAAGTTTGTTGTCTCCTGGGATGTGGTATTCAGCGAATTAATGTCTTACCAGGGTAGCTCATCTGTGGAGTTACAGGAAAACAGGTCTAACGGAAGGCAAGGTGAAGATGCTCGGGATCTTCTAATGGAGTTGTCTGTGTCACCAGGTGCTTCGGTTTCTTCTAGCTCTGCGGCGAAAACTTCTAAATTTGAAAGCAGGGGGGAGTGATGGTCCTAGTGTGCTCGAGAGGAGAGCTAGTTCAAAAGAAGCAACGAAAGTGGTGGATCGGGGTCAAACCCTATGAAGGTCCAAAAAGGTCATTATTTCACTGGCTTGATATAGGGATGAGAACATGGCGAGTTTCGTCTCATTTTTCTTCGCAGGTCCCTTGGATGAGCGGGAGCAGTCATGCTTTGAAAATTCCACTGGCATTAAGGAGTGGGAAGATGTTATGTATGAGGAGATGACCGCCCTCAAGAAGAACGAGACTTGAGACCTTGTGCCCAAGGTCGAAGGCATCACTCTTGTGACATACAAGTCGATTTATAAGCTGAAGAAGAAGGCTAACGACAGCATCGAGCGATACAAGGCTCTTCTGTTAGCTCGAGGGTTCTCACAGCAGTACGGAGAAGATTATGAGGAGACGTTCAGTCTGGTAGTCAAGATGATTTCAGTTTGGGTGGCGATTTCTTTTGTGACTTGCCAATGGTGGAGGATTTGATAACTCGATGTAAAGAATGCTTTCCTTTACGATGAGATTGACAATGACATCTTCATGATGCAGCCACCTGATTATGTTTCTGAAGAACATCCAGGACATGTATGTAAGCTGAAGAAGGTCTTATATAGTATAAAGCAAGCACCTTGGGCGTGGTATGAGAAGATCACGGAATACCTCCAGTTCTGTGGATATATTGCTTCAGACTCAGATTCAAGTCTATTTGTTAACAAGAGGGGGAGCTTCAGGCCTTGGTACTGTTGTATGTTTACGATATGATCGTCACCGGGAACTCGGAGGAAGAAGTAGCTAGGCTCAGGGCTGAGTTAGCTATCAGGTTTGAGATGAAGGATCTTATGGAGCTCCACCATTTCCTTAGACTCAAGGTTGAGAGGAAGAAGAGCAAAGTGCTTGTTTCCCAAAAGGGCTATGCGGAGAGAATCGTTAAGCAGTTCGACATGCGGGAAGGGAAGAACAGCTCTACTCCTCTGGATGTCAGTCTCAAAATTCGGCGCAATGAGGGAAGGGTTCTTTCAGATCCCTTGGTGTTCCAGGCTCTCGTGTGGAGTCTCATATATCTGACGATTACAAGGCCGGATATTGCTTATGTTGTGGGACGAGTAAGTTGGTATATGGCGGATCCACGGAAGCCTTATCCGGCGGCGGCTAAGAACATTCTAAAGTACATGAAGTCCACCTTGGACATAGGACTCTTTTACGAGAGTGAAATGGGCTTCAAGCTGCATGGTTACACGAGTGCTGATTATGAGGGAAATTATGATGACCGGAAGTCAACATCAAGATATGTATTTATATGTAATACAACAGTTATCTCGTGGTGCAGCAAGAAATAGATTCAATGCCTATCTCCACTATGGAAGAAGAGTACAAGGCTTCGGCCTTAGTAGCTCAAAAAGCCATCTGACTTAGGAGATTAGTGGAGGACATCCATGAGGAGGTGTGAGGTCCTACTCTATTGAGCAGTGACAACGAGAGTGATCTCAAATTGATCAATAATCCAGTTTGTCATACGCGGATCAAGCACATCGAGATCGAGCATCACTTCATTCGGGAGAAGGTGCTTGAGGTGTCTTTGATGGTTGAGTATGTGCAGAGTCAACAACATTGCAGACATCTTCACGAAACCATTGTCGAAGGGACCGTTTACTCGATTATGGGGTTTGCTCAGGCTGGTTTCCACTTCTCACTTTAAGGGGAGTGTTGAAATTATTGAAGTGAAATGGGTGATCTTATTGGGCAGACCGCACAGACCGCGGAGTCCGTCGCAGGTCTTGCGGTTTGATGTTGGCTGATAGCCAGACTGTGGTTATTGTTCTTCTTCTTGCGGTCTGGATCAGTAAGCACCCTGAGTAATAACTGGGCGGTTAGCAGTGGGCTAACCGTGATTATCACGGACCGGATGTTGAGTCCGCGGAGTCTGCTTAGAGCAGGCGGATACTCTGGCTCGCATAGAGCATGCAGTTAAGCGTGGGTATCAGTGGTTTACCATAGTTGCTTATATATGATTACTGTTCATGTGGTCTGAGCCAGAGTCCACTGGAGTTGTGTACTTAGTCACGGTTGTGACAAGTCCTTGGGGTTGCCTAGTCGCAAGATTGCTAGTTGTGCGGAATGCTTCTAGAGTTTGCGAGCTCGCTGGTTGGGCAGTTTGGTTGTGGAGTCCGGCAGATCGCTTTTGCGCGTATTCGCTCAGGACACGTGGCTGTTAACTTAATTGCCTGGCCACACAGACTGAGGTTTGTTGTCCGCTTATCCTTGCGGACTAATTTCGGTATCCGCACATATGCGCGGATACGTGGTGCTAGCCTCAGGTTGATGGGCGGTGACCGCACTCCCCTTATTGCCTATAAATAGGGGACCTCAACCCGTCATATATAACGAGAACAGTGAGATCTCAGCTTGCGCTTGAAACTTGCGGATAGATTTTTTCTAACCGACGCGATTAAGTGAAGTTGACTTGTACTATGCAGGTTGTGGGGTTAGCACCTGACGACTAGAAAACTAGTTGGAAAATTCAGTGTGGAACAGTTCACGGTTTGCAGTCACTGGTATATGGCAGGTTGCAGTCTAGGCGGCCTGAAATATCTTCCTCGGGATTGCGGATAGCTCGAGCAGTTCACCTGATCTATCAACGGATAGGTTAGTTTCTTCGTTTAGCAGTTCTGTTTGCGGTTAGCTTTGCGGTCAGGCGACCTCGCGGTCAGGCGACCTCGCAGTCAGGCGACCTGAAGTAGCGGACAGAGGTGTTTTCTCAGCATTCAATAACAAGGCAGTCCGCACAGCTTGGTTGCGGTTTGGCAACTTGGCAGTTTCAGTGGACAGACTTGGCGACTAGCGGCTTGTGCGGATTATGTTTTTCAGACCGCGCTGTTTTCTCTTGCTTGTAGTTACTTCCCGAAGATACTTTGTGAATCATATCTCGCAATGTATATATCGCCTTGTAAAGAAGTTGTCGATAATCCATTGAGACTTTTGTGCTTCTGTTGTGCTGATTTCTACTTGTCTTTGATTTTGGTTAAGTGTTTATGCGACTTTGCTCAGCTTCCTAGCAGGTTTTTTCTTGGTATTAGTGCAATCAACCTGATATCTTGAAAATTTCACAATGGAAGATGGAGACGCTCTAAATAATGTTTGAGGCTTCGGTAACATTCACCCAATCTTTATACTCCCTGAGCAATGGACCATCTTGGAAAGGATAAAATTTTAGATGGGTTTCTATTAGCCATCTTAGATGGGCTTCCATTAGCCATCCTAGATGGGCTTCCATTACCCATCCTAGATGGGCTTCCATTACCCATCCTAGATGGGCTTCATTACCCATCTTAGATGGGTTTCCATTATTAAGTCCTCCAAGGAGCACAACTCTCATGTTTAGTAGTCACGGTTTAGTTTGAAACCCTAAACAAACTGTGACAGACAAAGGGTTGTGTCCCCACGAGTGTGAGGTAACTCCAAAACACGTTCTCAGTTCGGATTGCAGGCTGCAACTCGCTTGCATGAAGTCGGAATCGCTAGTAATCGTCGATCAGCCCTACGACGGTGATTTCGTTCCGGGCCTTGTACACACCGTCCATCACACTATGGGAGCTGGTCATGCCTTAACCATTTCCTTAATCCCAAGGAGGGGGATGCCGAAGGAAGGACTAGTGACTGGAGTGAAGTCGTATTGAAAAGTGTGATTGTATCACCTTTTCAAGGAGAGCTAATGCATATGCTTGTTGGGTATTTTGATTTGACAATGCTTGACACAAAAACCCTACAAAAGTTCCGACAAAGGCTTCGATTATTATTTATGATGATGCATCATATCCTAAACAATTGCTACTTAAGCCCAAAATTCCGTAACTTTCTTACATGAGATATTTTTGCCCATGCTATGAAAAAGAAAACTTTCAAAAGAGTTTTTTTGTAATTAAAACAGAAAGAGTGGTGCAACATGTAATTTTGCATACTTAAAAGAAGGCCCGGTAACCAACCAATAAACATATAAGAAAATAGATATTTTGCGTTGTTGTTTCAGCCGGCTAGATCTGATCTAAGGCCTGCTGGAAATTGGTCCGAATAAAAAAATCGAACCAAATTTTGGCTTGTGGCTCTGACCATTTGTCTTGGAGCCTCTGTTTAGTAGGGCGGTGGCGGTCGTAAACGCAAGGGTTGAACCGTCATTCGTTAAGAATCACCTAACAAACATCATCCGTTTGAATATAAAAATGGATGAAGTTTTTTAAGTGGACGTTAACGAATGAATAGTTAACCCTCATATTCATGACCGCAACCGTTTGGAAGGACTTATTTTCACCGATCAAGCGGTTATGACCGTATGAATCAGATCTTAATTATTTATTCTCAACTGAAAATAGCTTCAGAAACTGCGACCAAATTTTTCTGTAAGCATTCCGTTAGCGTCTGCGCTCCGCCGTGCATTCAGCTAGAAATTGCCGTCTGTTTGTCCGTCTTCCGCCCTTCCTCCCGAAAAAATATAAGGTATTGACCATCATCTCTGTCGTCACTCTCTGCATTGATCTTCTGCCATTTGGCAAATTTAAGGTAGAGAGCATCCAGAAAGATGAAAACATGCAAGTAACTCCAACAGCTAGCGACGTTGTATCGTATGTATTCTCAGTTCATTAGCATGTGAACCTCGATCCATTAACCTTTTTCTTTGTCATTTTCTCTGTGTCCAGCTCAATTATTGCCCGCACGCAACGAATAAATGTCTCATGATCCATCCTTGGTGGGACAAAAATCATTGCAAGAAGGCTCCTTTTGGCACGGTGGTGGCCGTCGTAAAAGCATGGGTTAAATCGTCTTTCGCTTAAGGTTCGCCTAACAAACATCATTTGTTTGAACATAAAAGTGGATGAAGTTTCTTAGGTGGACGTTAACAACGAATGACAATTTAATCCTCTTGTTCTGATGTTCTCGACTAGCATCACCATGTCAAACGGAGACGAAATTTCTCTTGCTAGGCTGCTTTATATGAAAATCAAAATTCATTTTGATGATAGTCATAATATTAATTGTTGTAGAGAAACAAGTCCAAAAAAGAAGAATAACAACAAACAAAAATTAGAAACACAAGAGCGCATGAAGGCACAAGGAAAATAAGATTAATGGAAAAAGAGTGGTGAAAAAAAGAATGTAAGAAAATGAGTTTTTGAAAAATATACATTAGAAAAAAAAAAGATCTGTTTGGAAAAATTTATTTTGCATAGATTTTTAGAAAGTAGAAGTATTTTATAAACCATCAGACAAATCTTCGTTACGGTGACTTTTTTATTAAAAATGAGCCCGTGGGAAAATTAGCGTCCGAGCGGAAAATGCGTGTTCAAGCGAAAAATGTGCGCCTGACCGAAAATGCGCTCACGGCCGAAAATGCGCGCCCGACCGAAAATACGCAGCCGAGGGATATTGAGCATCCGGATGAAAAAATGTCTGTCATGGCGGAAAATGAACGCCCGGGTGGAAAAATGAACGTCCGGACGGATAATGCGCATCCGGACAGAAAATGTGTATCCAGACGTAAAATGCGCGCCCGGGCGAAAATGTGCGCCCGGGCAGTGGCGGATCCAGAAAATTAATAATGGGGGTGCACAAATTGATAATGGGAGTGCACACATTTTTTTTGAATGTGTCACTCTGTTCTAAAATTTTTAATATGGGGGACCAGACATCAACTTCATTCAAAAAAAAAAAATTTGAACGTTTCAATCTTATCGGAGCTGTATTTCCCTCATCTGACCACCGTTTTTGACGTTTAAGTAGTCAAAATCTATTGTCTCGACGCGAGGAATTCAAATACACTAACCAATTTGAAAAATAATGGGAGTGTCAGTGTCCCTCGGGCCCCCCTCTCGATCCGCCCCTGCGCCCGGGTGGAAAAACACATGTCCGGGTGAAAAAATGCACGCAACGGTGTATTAGGGTGAGGAAATGCATTTCAAAAATATTGAAAAAATAGAAAACAAATGAATTTTCAAAAAGATGAGAAAATAAAATTTTTGGAGGTAACTTTTTTCGCCGGCAGACAATAAAAATGATTTGTTAAGTATGATAGTGTTTTTCAGAAAAAGAACTAAAAAACACGTCCTTTCAAAGAGACACTAAAAAAAACCCACACTTTCAATGCCGTCAATCTCGTCCTCACAATTAATTCGCCCGTCCTAAAATAAATATAAAGATTAATTAATCAGGCATTAACACATTATAGACTGTTAGTTACAGAGCGTTGCTATATGTAGACCACTTACTGTTGTATGAAGGTCACAAAAAGAAATTTATTTCACCTCAAAACATACCTCATGTTTCTGCAAGCCAGCGATCACGTAGATGGTGAGCCTGCGGCCGGCGAAGGTCCACCAAATCTTCAACAAATTCGACGCTAATGGCCGTAGACGGTGGCCTGAATCCGCACATGAAATTTGTTGAAGTAGAAGTTGAAGTAGAGTGGGGCGGTCTGATATGACTGGTGCGGTGAGCGTGGACAGTGGTCAGCAGAGAAAACCTTCTGCAGGCTCGATGACTGGAGAAGAAGGACAAGGATCAGGCAGGGGCAGCTCGCCACCCCCTCCCCCACCCCCAGCGGCGAGCGTGCCGGCGGAGCTTAGGGAGGAGATCCTCGGGCTCGTCAGGACCGCCCTCGGCATGCGAGCTGAGAGTGCGACACCGGCAGTTCCGGTGGTCGCCGCTCCCGCACTCGGCGACGACGCCCCGCTCAGGCGACCAGGGAAGGAACCCGCCGAGAGAGGCGAGCGCGAGTTCCAGGGGCGAGTTCTGTTCCGCGGCTCGGCCGCCGAGTACCACTTCGGCGAGACTGCAGGGAGGGAGTTCCCGTCTCGCCCGGCTGAGGGGGGGAGCCCCTTCAGCGTGTTCGTTTCTTCAGCCACAGTTCCCGAGGGGTTTCGCGAGCCAGAGATGACTTATTACTCCGGGAGAGGAGACCCGGTCCACCACATCCAGTGGTTCGAGGACATGGTCTCTATTCGACAGATGTCAGACGGCTTCAAGTACCGACTCTTCGCCATCACCCTCAGAGAAAAGGCGAGAGAGTGGTTCCACCAACTCCCGACCGGGTCCATCTACTGCTTTGAGGATCTGCGACGGGGTTTCATGCTGAGATTCACCACTTCTAAGAAGAGAAAGAAGGAGGCGGGGTCTTTGTTCCGCATCAAGCAGAGGGTGGGAGAGACCCTGGGAAGCTATCTGGACAGGTTCCAAGAGGAACTGTCCCAAGTTCAGGAGATGCCAGGGCACATCATGATGGTGGCCTTCACCCTGGGTCTCCAATCCGGGTTCTTAGCGATGGAACTAAAGAGATCACCTCCAGTGTCTTTTGAAGCACTCCTGGAGAGAGCGGCCAGGGAGGTCGATATGGAGGCAGCACATCCAGAGTTTGCGCGAAGGTTGGCCAAGTGGGCCGTGGAGGAGGAGAGGCCAAGGGGTGGCCGAATTCAGGAGGAGAGGAGGGCTGAACCTCGGCAAAGGGAGCAGCCGCAGCAGCAGCCGCAACCTAGGTGGGTGCGTCCGGAACAGACCCACCGTTTGGGATGGAGGCCCGAGTGGCAAGACCAGGCACCATGAAGAGGTTATCAGGGAGGAGATAACCGCCAGGGTGGCCGAGGGCAGTACAATCCCCAGGGGGTAGGCAGGGTCAGAGACCCCCTCTCCCTGATCAGGAGGAGGCAATGGCAATTGCCATGAGGGGGAGGAGGAGAGGACAGCCGAGGAGAAGAAGGGAGGTCAGGGTGGACCTGCCCTATTGTGACTTTCATCAGGAAGAGGGGCACCTCACATCCACGTGTCCGGAGTTCCTCGAGATGAGAGGGAGAAGGGAACAGCAACCGCAAGACCATCAGGAAGTTCGGATAGAGGAGATCCGGCCTCGGGAGGAGGGGGATCGGTGTGAAGACCGGGTTGATGTGGGCACCCGAGGAAGGATCGGAGCGATCCGCGGGGGGGGGGGGGCCGGGATCGAGGCCTCCCGTAAGTCAAGCCTCCACACTATGTACCGAAGGAGCGTTGGCTCCACATCCCAGTCCCCTCCCCCGGAGGAGAAAATCACCTTCTCCAGAGAGGACTTGCCAGGTCACGAGGACCCCTTTTGCGATGCGCTGGTCATCCAGACAGCCATCGAGGATTTTACTGTCTCTCGGATCCTTGTGGACAATGGGAGTTCGGTCAACGTCATCTTCAAGAAGGCATTCGATGCGATGAAAGTAGAGGCCAGGAGGGTGTTAGCCTCGGATGGGCCCCTGTTCGGCTTCTCGGGAGAGAGGAAAGAAGTCGAGGGAGGAGTGGGACTCCATGTCACTCTGGGGGGGCAGTCACGCAACTGCAAGTTTGTCATCGTGGACGCTCCTAGCAGCTACAGTGCCATCTTCGGGAGACCCCTCATCAGTGCCTTCCGCTGCGTCCCCTCGTCCTTCCACCAGTGTCTAAAGCTCAACGTCGAGGGGGTCCAGATCCGGGTCCGAGGAGACCCTAAGGAGGCAAGGGAGTGCTACGTCTCGGCGGTAAACTCCATCTCTTGGCTGGAGGGGGCCGAGGAGATGGGGCGGAGGTTGGAGGAGGAGAAGCAGGAAGCTGACAAAGAGATGGAGGTGAAGTACCGCGCCCGGGAGGAGGTCACGGAAGAGACTCGGGAGCCGGCCGAGGCCATGGCCGTCGAGGAGGCTGAGGAAGAGGTCCTCGCCCCCGGAGGGGGAGGTATCGAGGAATGAGGGGAGCAGTCCCGTCTGGAGGCAGCGGAAGAGGTGGTGGAGATGGAGGTTCTCACCATTGGAGGCAGGGTGGAGAAGGTCCGCGTCAGCGGAGGCCTGACCCCGGAAGCTCAAGGCAGGATGCTGGAGTGCATCCAGGGGAACGTGGACATCTTCGCCTGGAGCACCACGGAGATGCCAGGGATCGACCCCGACGTGGCCTGCCACCGCCTCAACCTGGACCCGGAGGCTCCCCCCATCCAGCAGAAAAAAAGATCCATCACGGACAAGCTCGCCGAGCCAATCAGGGAGGAAGTCGCCAAGCTCCTCGAGGCTGGCTTCATATCTGAAATCCAATACCCCGGCTGGGTCTCCAACGTTGTAATGGTTAAAAAAGGAGACGGCCGGTGGAGGATGTGTATCGACTTTTCTCTTCTTAATAAATCATGCCCGAAAGATTATTATCCTTTGCCTCGGATTGACGCGCTGGTTGACTCAGCCGTCGGTTTCCCTGTAATGAGTTTTCTGGATGCTTTTTTAGGTTATCACCAAATCAGAATGCACCCCCCTGACGTCAAAGATGTCTCGTTCATCACGGGAGACGGATGTTATTGTTACAAAATGATGCCCTTTGGGCTAAAGAATGCGGGGGCCACCTATCAAAAAATGATGGATAGGGTCTTCCGAGAGCAGAAGGGGAGGAATCTCGAAGTATACGTGGATGACCTCATGGTCAAGAGCTTGGATGTCGACTCCCACATCCAGGACTTGGAAGAGACTTTCGCCACTCTCCGCAAGTTTAAGATGAGGCTGAACCCCTTAAAGTGTGTCTTCGGGGCAAGCCGAGGAAAGTTCCTGGGGCATCTCCTCACCCCCGTCGGTGTAGAACCTAATCCAGATAAGGTGAGAGCAATCATGGAACTAAGGTCACCACAAAATACCAAGGAAGTACAGCGACTGACAGGAAAGTTGGCAGGGTTGAGTAGATTCCTCTCCCGGGCCGGGGAGAGATGCTCCTCGTTTTTCAAAACCTTGAGAGGGGGTCGAAAGTTTGAATGGACCTCGGAGTGCGAGGAGGCATTCCAGGCTTTGAAGAAACAGCTGACTCAGGCCCCCCTGCTCCAAGGGCCCAAGGAAGGGGAAGACTTATTCCTGTATCTAGGGGTCGGGGCTGAAGCCTTGAGTTCGGTTTTGGTTCGGGAAGAAGGGAAGAGGCAACTCCCCGTCTATTATATGAGTCGGATACTAAAGAGGGCCGAGCTCCGCTACCCCATCCTGGAAAAACTGGCCTTCGCCTTAATCATCTCAGCCCGGAGGCTTCGGCCTTATTTCCAGGCACACTCAATCCGAGTAGTGACTGACCATCCCCTGCGCAACATCTTCAAGGGGGTAGAGCATTCAGGTAGGTTGGCCAAATGGTCGGTGGAACTGAGCGAGTTCGACATCTCCTTCGTTCCTCGCCTCTCAATCAAGGCCCAAGCTATGGCTGACTTCCTGGCAGAGTATGTGGTCGAGGTGGCGGAGGAGAGACTCACTCGCCCTCTCCCCTGGAAAGTCAGGGTGGACGGTGCCTCGGGGAAGCATTCTTTAGGGATTGGGGTCATCTTGGAAAGCCCCCAGGGGATAAGAATCGAGCAAACTGTGGTAGTGCACTTCCCCATCACCAATAATCAAGCCGAATACGAAGCCGTAATCGCAGGTCTGCGCCTGGCGAGAAACTTGGGCGTGCATGACGTGGAGGTCCTCACTGACTCCATGGTGGTGGCTTCCCAGGTCAAGGGGGAGTTTGAGGCGAGGGAGCCCACACTGCAGCTCTATTTGATGAAGGTAAAGGGGGTCATCGGGACCTTCCAGACCTTCTCAATCAAGCACGTGCTGCGAGGGGAAAACGAGCCAGTCGACCAGCTAGCAAAGCACGGCCCCCGGATGGGAGGCACCATTACGGATCTCTTCCGACCTTCCATCGAAGAGGGGGAACTAATGGAAGTGGAACAGCACCCCTCATGGATGGATCCCTTTGTCACCTTTTTGTCCACCGGAGAGTACCCGGAGGGAATGGACCGAAGAGGGCTCAAGCACAAGGCGGCGTATTACCTCCTACGCGAGGGGCAGTTGTACCGCAAGACCCTCTCAGGGATGTTGGCCCATTGCGTGGCCGAAAGGGAGGTGCATAAAATTTTGGAGGAGGTCCATTCCGGCGAATGTGGGAGTCATTCGGGGAGTCGGACCCTGGAAGGGAGAATCGTCAGGCAAGGGTACTTCTGGCCCACCCTCGGTCAGGATGCAGCCGAATTCGCAAAAAAATGTCATAAGTGCCAACTCTATGCCCCGCTCCAGCTCCAGCCGGCTCAGAGGTTAAGAAGCATCATGGCACCATGGCCCTTCGCCATATGGGGACTGGACCTCGTAGGACCTTTCCCTCAGGCCAGCGGGCAGAGGAGGTTTTTGTTGGTCATGATCGATTATTTTTCTAAGTGGATGGAGGTGAAGGCTCTAGCCAAGGTAACCTCTCAGGTAGTTAGGAACTTTATCTGGGGAGAGATCATCTGCAGGCATGGGCTGCCACAGGCTATCGTCACGGATAACGGACCTCAGTTCGCCAGCACGGAGTTCATTCGCTTCTGCGAACAGCTGGGGATTGACCTTCAGTTTGCTTCTGTCCATCACCCCAGGAGCAACGGGCAGGTGAAAGCGGCCAACAAAATCATCGTGAACCTCTTAAAAAAGAAAGTGGAAAATTTGAGGGGAAGTTGGGTGGAACAACTTCCATCAGTCCTCTGGGCCTTGAGGACCACCCCCAATACGGCCACAGGGGAGACACCTTTCAAACTCTCTCACGGCTGCGAGGCCGTTCTACCTATCGAATTCGAGGTCCAGACACCTCGGGTCGTCGAGGCAGGAGCTGGAAGGGAAGAATGGAGGTCAGAGAACGAGGAGGAGCTTCGACTCTCCCTTGATATGGTGGAAGAACTACGCGACTTGTCCGTCGTCAGACAGGAAGAGGCCAAGCGAAGGATGGCCAAGTATTTCGACAAACACGTCCGTATAAAGCAATTCGTGGAGGGGGGCCTTGTCTTGAAAAAAGTGGACGCGGCAGGGAGATCAGCCGCTGTGGGAAAACTCCACCCCAATTGGGAGGGCCCCTACATTGTGCAGGAGGTCTTGAAATTAGGGGGGTATCGCCTCCAAGATGTAAAAGGGGATACCCTCAGCCACACTTGGAGTGGCGACGATCTGAAACGTTTCTATCCTTGAAAATATTGTAGATATCTTGGCCTCATGAATAAAAACGAATCTCATTATCATATCTAATGCTTTGGCAGAATAGTGAGGGTAGAGGGGCTCGCAGCTTAAAGCCCCGAGAGGCAAAAGTTTCTAAGTCTTCTCGCTCTGGGGTTAGGTCTCGTCACTCCCCTGCCAGGCTCCCACCTAGCTGGCACGGCCGAGTCTCGATGGACATCGCTATGACCCTGGGGCTGAGCCCGAAGGATGTTCAACACCCGCCCTCAGGCTCTCACCTAGCTGACTGGCCCGGTGGTAGCACCCGGGAGAGGCAAAAGTTTCTAAGTCTTCTCGCTCTGGGGTTAGGTCTCGTCACTCCCCTGCCAGGCTCCCACCTAGCTGGCACGGCCGAGTCTCGATGGACATCGCTATGACCCTGGGGCTGAGCCCGGAGGATGTTCAACACCCGCCCTCAGGCTCTCACCTAGCTGACTGGCCCGGTGGTAGCACCCGGGAGAGGCAAAAGTTTCTAAGTCTTCTCGCTCTGGGGTTAGGTCTCGTCACTCCCTTGCCAGGCTCCCACCTAGCTGGCACGGTCGAGTCTCGATGGACATCGCTATGACCCTGGGGCTGAGCCCGGAGGATGTTCAACACCCGCCCTCAGGCTCTCACCTAGCTGACTGGCCTGGTGGTAGCACCCGGGAGAGGCAAAAGTTTCTAAGTCTTCTCGCTGTGGGGTTAGGTCTCGTCACTCCCCTGCCAGGCTCCCACCTAGCTGGCACGGCCGAGTCTCGATGGACATCGCTATGACCCTGGGGGTGAGCCCGGAGGATGTTCAACACCCTCCCTCAGGCTCTCACCTAGCTGACTGGCCCGGTGGTAGCACCCGGGAGAGGCAAAAGTTTCTAAGTCTTCTCGCTCTGGGTTAGGTCTCGTCACTCCCCTGCCAGGCTCCCACCTAGCTGGCACGGCCGAGTCTCGATGGACATCGCTATGACCCTGGGGGTGAGCCCGGAGGATGTTCAACACCCGCCCTCAGGCTCTCACCTAGCTGACTGGCTCGGTGGTAGCACCCGGGAGAGGCAAAAGTTTCTAAGTCTTCTCGCTCCGGGGTTAGGTCTCGTCACTCCCCTGCCAGGCTCCCACCTAGCTGGCACGGCCGAGTCTTGATGGACATCGCTACGACCCTGGAGCTGAGACTGGGAGTCGGCCTGAGAAAAGCACCATGGTGCAAGCTCGCCAGTCAAGACGGCGAGCTCGGAATATCCTGCCCCCTCCAGCTTGCTACTAGGGAAGACCTAGTCCCGTCCCAGACTCAGGGGGAGGAAACGGCTCTCTCCAGCGAGCCTGGTCCCGCTCCAGTTAACTCGGCGGAAGACACGCCCTGGTGTCTAAGGCGGATGCCGGCAGCATCTTGACCCAAACATATTTTCACTTGTCGGAATTGTCGAAAAACGGAAGCGAGACATGGCGGGGGGAGGTGTGGCGCGAGTAGGATATGGTGCGATCACATGTCCTAGGGATTCGCCGCAAGCACCGATAACGTCGACGAGTCTAACCATGGCCGGCGCCTATGATCTCACCGTTGGGCTGGTCCTAACTCAAGACATTCTACGGGCGAGGTCGGGACATCAAGCGCGCGGGTATAATATCGCAAGTAAGCCTAAAAAGAAGATAGAGAAATTATGTAAGATATCTTTGATTCATCATTACAAGTATACAAGGAAAGGCCTGCCTCGGCAGGATACAAAAGAAAAAGAAAGCAAAAATTAGCTCTCGTCCTCCCCCCTCGAATGACGGTCCTCCTCGCCGCCAAGCCGAGCGCCCTTCTCTCCCACCCCCGCGAAGAGCGAGTCGAAGCTATCTTCCTTCTCGCTGAGCGGGCTGGGTGGGAACAGGGTTGGCAGGAGCTCCCGGACGGTGACCTCCTCGCAGCCTTCCGCCAAAATCCCCGTTCCCCTCATGGCCTTCAGGAGGCACTCGGCAGCCTCGATGGAGTTGACTCGCAGCCGCTCCGCGACATCAGACTCGCCAAACACCCGAGGCCTCTTGTAGGGGAAGGCTGGCTCGCTGGCGTCCGGGGGAAGGAGAGCGTCGGCCTGGCGGAGGACCTCCCCCAGGAGCCCCTTGTTCTTCTCCTTCAACTCCTCCACCTCCACCCCCAGCTGGGCGGCAACAGCCTCTTGCTCGCGGGAATACATCTTTTGCTCGGCGAGCTGGACTTCCCGCTCAGCAAGCTGAACCTGCAGCTGAGCCACCTCGCCTCGCAGCGCGTCGGCGGCTTCGGCGTCCTGTAGGGTTAAAAGTTCAGAACACGCACAGGAATAATCCTAAGCAAGGTAAATAGAGATATCCAGTGATTACCAAGCCACCGGCAGACTTCGCGAGTAGAGCGTCGGCAAGGCCGAACCGCCTTTCCGCGTCGGCCGCGCTCTCCTTCGCCAGGTCGTGCTCCTGCTCGGCAGTCAGCAGGGCATTGCTGAGCTGGAAGCCGCGGCGGACCATCATGTGGTGGAGCTCGAAGGCCCGCAGGTGGGCTTGCAACCCCTCGTAGCCGAGCTGACTGGGGGTGAGTTTCTTGTACGATTCGGCACTGTCGCGGCTGTAGAGGCCGAAGCCGAAGGCGAAGGCGTGGGCGGTAGGAGGCCGGCGAGCTCCCCAGGAGGGGGCGCGAGTAGAAACAGAAACTCGGTGAGCCCCCTCGTCCCACTTCAAAATGGGCTCGCCGGCCGCATCTTTGCTTTTACACCCCTTGCCAAAGTGGGGGTGATCCTTCGGCAGGCTGGGCTCGCGGAGGGTGTCCTCTCCGGTAGAATCAGAGGACGGCCCGTTCTTCTTCTTCCCCTTTTGGGGGGAGGAGGCTTCTTTTAACGGACTCAAAGGCGGCTCGTCGGACAGAGCCTCCGGCGAGCTCATGAATTTGGTAGGTGACGGAGGAAGGTGCAGCCGTCCACGCGAGACCACCTTCGCCTTCTTCTTCTTGGGGAGAGAAGGATCGGGGCGCGGGCTTGACCCCCCGGGCTCCAAGCGCTTCTTGCCGAGGAGTTGGCCTCGCGCTTGTTCCTCGCGACAAGCCGCTGCCGCCGCCCGGGCCAGCTCCAGAGGATCTGAGAATATCCCCGAGTCGGCGAACGGCGGGTGCTCCGGCAGAACCCGTTCCCCTGTAGAGAGAGACTTGATCAAAAAAAATATATGTAATATAGAGATCCACCTTGATGGAATTCGCGAGAAGGCAGAGCGAGATATACCTTCACCAGGGAGAACGGGTTGAAGCAAATCAAGGCCGCGGCGGAGGAAGGCGACCTCGAAGTCCTTGTGGAGGAAAAACTTGTGAAGGTCGGCGTCGCTACCAGACAGGGAAGGAGGACGATATATGTCCTCGCTTTTCTGCAGGGGACGAAAGGGGATGTTGTCGAGCTCGCCCTTAATAAAGACAAGCCGAGTCATCCAATTGTGGTTCTTGTTCGCGAGCTCGCGAACCTTGATGAGGGACCCGCCGAAGTAGGCGACTCCGTCGGGGGTAGCCTTGTAGGAGAACAACTTACGGAACACCGCAAGGTTGAACTCAATCCGCTCTCGGCGGAGGAAGCAGGCGAACGCCACCATCATAGCAATGGCGTTGGAATTCAGCTGCGCGGGCACCGCGCCGTAGTACTTCAGGATCTGGCGGATCTCTGGCCAGAAGGGGAGGCGCAGCCCCACCTCGAAGTGCGAGATGGGGAAGGCGAGCTCACCCTCCGGGAAGGAATTGATGGCTTCATGCTCGGCGGGCCTGCGAGCCTGGAAGCCGAGGGGGACGAATGCCGCCGCGAATTCGACGAGCTCCTCCTCGGTAATATGCCCCTCGAAGAAGCAATGGTCAATGAAGTGCTGAGCGCACTTAGACCGACCATCCGCGTCAGGGTTGGTCTTAACCATAGTCGCAGAGGAAAGGAAAATCGCGAGCTCGGGAAGACAGAGACGAAACAGGGATTCGAAAGCAATAAAAGCGTGCCCTGGGGGTAGGTGAGAAGGCCTATTTATAGAAGAAGATAAAGAAGGGTGAGGGGGAAGGCGAGTCGGCTGATCGGCCCGGTCTCGCCACGCCACCTCGCCACCCTCTCCTCGCAAATCCTGCGAGCCGGCCAGACCCCAGAAGAAGGAATTCGAAGAGACTTACCGGGATATTGAAAAAACATCTACATATGTAAAGTTGAAGAAAAGTTGTTCGAATTATTACAGGCAGATCATTCAGAGCAAATAAAAATAAGGGCGCGAGGACCATGCGAGGGCGAGGGCGAGTATCGGTCGGCTGACAGAGGAGCCATTTCACTCTCCCCGGTCTCGCCGGCTCACCGTCGCAGGTCGTCGCGCATAAAGTTCGCGAAGTCGCCCCATGTTCCTATTTACCACCCGCAGGTTCTCGTCAATCTCATCCATCAGCACCAAGGAAGACGCCTCCTCGAACGCCAAGCTGACTCCAGCACCGTCCGCGAGACGCGAGCACTCCCACTGCAGCCTGTTGTTGTCTTTCCGCAGGTCGTGGAGCTCGCGCACCAGCTTCTTGAGAACCTTCCGCTCCCGTTTTGCACGTTCAGGACTACCCAGTTCGGAGTCCAGAAAGGCGTCCAGGGCGCTTGGAGAAGGGAGGGGCGAGTAAGGAGGTCGATCCACGGACTCGCCGTCCTCCGTCCGGCCGAGAAGTTCTGAGTGAAGAACTGAAAGACGATCAGAAAAGCAAATACCCCCGGAACAGAAGAGTAAAGTTGAAAACTTACCGCGCGAGCCTGGCTCCTCTGGGTTAGCGCGAGGAGAGAAGTGGCGCAGGTCCTTGCCACGCCCCTGCAGTTCTTGAGGGGCAAGTTGGTAGCCGGGGACAGGGATAATCCCGGCGCCTCTCCCCACGACTATGGACCCAGGGGAGGGTTGTCGGGAAGGGAGATGACTCGGCGACGCCAGTTCTCGCGAGCCCGGCTCCTTGACCTCGGGATCCTGCTGTGGCGAGCTGACAGGAATACTTTTGGCCCGAGGGGTGGATGCTTCGCCGTTATTCTCCTGGTCGGAAGATAGTTCCACGAGATTTTTAGTGGAAGAGCCAAGGACCGGCTGGTTGGAGGAACCGGCCCCGTTCCCCAAGGCGGCAGTAAAGTCGGCCAGAATGGGTTCGGCCCCCAGTGGAAAGGGCTTCGCCCGCTTGGCCGAGCCGAAATCAGCAAAACGGCGAGCAGGGGCCTCAAGGTTGGTCAGTCCCGCGGCCTGAGCAGCGATCTCCTCGCGAGAACGTGCGAGTCGCTCTAAGACTTCCTTGGGGAGCGGCATCTTGATAGAATTTGGGGAAGGGCAAAGGTCAGCCAGATGCGCAGGGGTACATATATATAGCTACCTGTGGGGCCTACCAGAAGATTCCTTTTTACCCCTGTCGCACTCGCAGGATTCTATGGGGTTGGATGTTTCTTTCCGAGCTTGTCCCAACCTCGCAAAGAGCGAGGATTATGTACAACCCCGTATCCCGCGAGTGGTCGACAGGAGTTGAACCGGCCGGCTCAGACCGCAATGTGAACCCAGCATGCCGAGCCCGAGCTCGGTAATAGCCGAGCCGAGCTCGGCGATAGTCGAGCCGAGCTCGACGATGGCCGAACGGAGCCCGGCATGCCGAGACCGAGCTCGGGTAAAGGAACAGGGCTCGATTGTAGTCAAACCAAGCTCGACGACCCCCATGCCGAGCTCAGTTTCTGTTGGAGCTCGGCGACCGTCGTGCCGAGTCCGAGCTCGGCGGTAGTCGAGCCGAGCTCGGCGATAGTCGAGCATAGCCTGCCGAGTACGTGCTCGCCTGGGCCCAGGGCGAGGCGAGTCAGGCCCCTGCCGAGCGGATGCTACCTCAGGTCCAGCTCGCATCTTGGCCATGATATACTTTTACCATGTTGCCCCCTTTGGTCTGCCTATAGTCCTCGAGAACAGTGAAGGTAGTATATTGGCAGGCCATCTTTTCCTATAAATAGGACCCAAGGGGTACCTCAGAATGCATGCTTACTAATTCTCCGGCCTACTAGTGCTTTCTGAGGTACCTTAGCCCGGCACTTGGCTAAGGAGGGGAAGCGCTCTAAGATCTTCCGGGTGTGTGGTGGGACCTCCACGCCGGGCCCTTGGTCTAGCCCTTGTTTCTTCTTTTTTCTTGTCATTTTCTTGCAGGAGCGAAGTAGGTGCGCGGCCACCCCTTCCCCAAGAGTCGAACTCCACAGAGACCGGTTTTCCGGTTTCAACAATGACAGACTGCACAAACCGCAGAGACCGTCAACGGTCTGACGAGTAGAAGGTGGCGGTTAGCTGGTTTCCAGCTTCTTCTCTTCTCTCTTGCGGTCAAGTTCAGCAAGAAATCTGGGAAGTAACTGGACGGTTAGTTGTCTAACCGCGGCTGTTGCGATTTGGACTGTGAGCCCGCACAGTCTGCTTAAAGTTGTTAGGTTCTCTGGCTCACAAAAAGCAAACGGTTAGCACTGTTTGCGGAAGCTAACCACACAGTTCGTTAAAGCCTTCTCGGGCGGATTGATGCTAGAGTTCATTGGATTGTTGTTGACTTGGTCACGGTGTTGTGACAAGTCTGGTTGGTTGCCTAGTCGCGGGTTGTTGTGACAAGCGGTCTGGAGCGAAGATCGCTGAACTGTGTGGTTTAGTGTCACAGTACGACAGATCATAATGAGAGCGGGATTGGCTCAGGATGCGTGTTTGATCTTCTCAAGTCCACGCGGACTGAGGGAAGTGTTCGCTCTTCTATGCAGGTTGATGATTCTAGCCGCATATGTGGCTAGATAGTTTTCTCTAGCGGACTGACGCGTGTATCCGCACTTGTGTGGATAGGTGATGATATCTGCATGATGACGGACGGTTATCTTAACGCTACGGGCGGTGACCACATTGCTCTTGCTGCCTATAAATAGGAGTCTCCGGCTCGTCATAAATAACAAGAATAGTGTGAACTTAGCTCGCACTTTAATCCTGCGGTTAAGATTTTCTAATCGGCGCGATTAAGGAAGTTGACTCTCTGTGCAGGCTGTGCGGCTAGCATCAGGCGGCTAGGCAACTAATGTGAAGCTTCGAGTGGAACAGTTCACGGTTTACAGTCAGTGGTATACAACACGTCGCGGTTAGGCGGCCTGAAGTTTCTTCCTCCGGGTTGCAGTTAAGTCGAGCAGTTCGCCCGATCTATCAGTGGGTTCTGTTCAAGTTCATTAGCATTCAATAACGAGCAGTCTGTGCGGCTAGTTGGGGTTTAGCGACTTTGTCGGTTTTGGAAGATAGGGTTTGCGGTTTGGCGGTTTGTGTGATTACAGCTTGCTGTCCGCGCAGTTTCTTTTTGCTTGTAATTTTTTCTGCTTCCATTAGGTACATTGCAAAATCATGTCTCGCAATGTATGCCTCACCTTGTAAAGAATTTGTGATAATTCAAAGTTTTGAGACTCTTGTGCTTCTACTGCTGCTAAATTCTACTTAACTTGGTTGTGGTTGAGTTTTCCTGCGACCTCTTTCGACTTCCTAGTGAAATTTTTACATGGTATTTGAGGAGTATTGAGGAGTAAGCAGTTCATCAACCTCAGAGGTTTTCTATTCCTTCTTGAAGTTCAAGTATTTCAGACTTGAGCGATGGAAGTCTGTTATGCAAGAGGTCTTGGAATTAAACTCCTGACGCAGACCAACTTCAAGAAATGACTGTCTTTTATGGAGAGTTATCTTCTGGGTGAGAGCCTTTGGGAGGTCGTCAGTGGAGACGACATGCAAGACGCGGTTGTTGTTGTCAGGAATGCTAAGGCGATGAAAGCTTGGAGGATGATGAATGCAAAGGCTGAGTTCACTCTTAAGTGGGCTATTTCACCGGAGTTATTTGACCGCATCATCGGATGTTGGTCAGCTGCTTAAATTTGGATGACATATTCAACAAAAAAATGTAGCTCGGCTATAGTTTTTTGAGAATGAGTTAGTGAAGGCAACTCAAGGAGATCTGTCTATTTCATCTTTCTTCTTGAAGATAAAGAAATTTTGCGATGAGATATCGACGTTGGACTCGGAAGAGCCTATCTCAGAGGCGAAGCTGAAAATGCATATCTTCTGCGAACTGCAGAAGGAGTATATTACCTTTGTTACTTCTGTGTAGGGCTGGTCCAATCAGCCGTCTTTGTACGAGCTGGAAAATCTGCTAGCACAGGAGAGCTTGGCAAGGTAGATGGCTGTAATTTCTATCTCAAGAGGAGATGGCGAGGCTCTCTTCTCTTCTAAGAATAAGAGATGGGACGGGAAGAAAAAGTCACATGTTAGCGATAGTCCGTCTTCATCATCACAGTAAGAGAGGAGTTATGCTCCTAAGCAAGATGACAGGAAGAAGAGAGGAGGACCACGGTGCTACAAGTGCATAAGCTTGGTCACATCAAGAAGGATTGCAAAGTCAATGTTCAACCAAGACATATTGTAGGAAAGGGAGAGGCTGAATCCAGAACTGAGGAAGGAGGATGGAGGAGTGCATTCATGACGGGCACTTATGTCTGTATGCTTGCCACCGTCAACTATCAGGAGGACTGGATAGTTGACTCGGGGTGTGGTCATCACCTCACCGGAAATGAGTCAAAGTTCTCTTCATTATAATAGTATAAAGGTAATGATGATATTATTACGGCTGATGATACTGTGCTTGTTTTAGAGAAGGAGAGGATGGTTTCTTTAGGCAGTAATTGAGTGTCACTCACATTGAGGAGTGTGTATCACATGCTAGGGATGAAGAAACCTCTTCTAGGTGACCAATGTTGTAGACGTTGGGTATCACGTTCTATTTTGCCCAACAGAAGTGAAGTATCTCTATAATGTATCAGCTGTGAAAGCTAACGTCACTCATATCAGAAGGAGAGTGAATGACTTGTTCGTATTGGCAACAAGTTCCTGCATTAATAAGATGAGGGCAAATGACAGCGTAGTTATCTAGCATAAGAAGTTGGGGCATGTTGGGATGGATAACTTGAAGGTTATGGCGGTGAGAGGCTTGATGCATAGCTTTCCAAGTCTTTCATCCTTTGGAGACAGTCATGTCTGTACAGGATGTCAGTATGGAAAGGTTCATCGCCTTCCATTTGACAAATCACAGACCAGATGCAAAATACTGTTGGAGTGCATCCACAATGATATGACAGGATCCACTATCACCCCCAGTATCGACGATAGCATGTATATATTGATTCTGGTTGATATCTTTTCTAGGTATACTTGGGTATACTTCATGAAGGAGAAGTCAGAGGCATTTGGTAAGTTCATAGAGTCCAAGGAGCTCGTGGAGGGCCAGCCCAGTCTGCGCATCAAGAAGTTGAGAACTGACAATGAAGAAGAGTTCAAGTCAAACGAGTTCTCCAACTTCTACATAAATCTTAAAATCTAAAAGGAGTTTACTGTGTGCATACTCCACAACTAAACAGAGTTGCAGAGCGGAAGATCTGTCATTTGATAGAGACCTACAAGTGTTGGCTTTACGCCAAAGGCATTGCCAGAGCTTTCTGGGCGGAGGGAATGGCTTGTGCGGCATATGTCATCAACCGGATGCCCCTCAGTCCGAATAACATGATGTCTCCATATAAGCAGATGTTCAAGGAGAAGCTCAGTGTAGAACATCTTCAGGTGTTTGGGTCAACCTACAATGTACATATTCCAGGTGCTTTCAGAACAAAGCTTGATACGAAAGCACAAAAGCTAGTCTTCCTCAGCTATAATGAGGGGAAGATGGTTGGAAATGTATGGATCCAGATACATAAAAGTTTGTTGTCTCTCGGGATATGGTATTTAACAAATTGACGTCATACCATGGTAGGTAGCTTATATGTAGAGCTATAGGAGAACAAGTCTGGCGAAGGGCAGGTTAAAGCTACTCAAGGTTTTCATGGTGGAGTTATCTGTGTCATCAGGTACTCCAGTTTCATCTAGCTCTAAGGCGAAAGCTTATGAGTCTGGAAGCAGGGTGTGATGCTCCTGGTATGCCCGAGAGGAGAGCTAATTCAGATGAAGTAGTGAAAGTGGTGGATTAGGGTCAAGCCCTGCGGAGGTCCAAAAGGACTATTATTCCACCAGGTCGATATAGGAACAAGAACATGGTGAGTTTTATCTCATATTTTTTCGTAGTTCCCTTGGATGAGCTGGAGCCATCATGCTTTGAAAATGATACTAACATTAAGGAGTGGGAAGATACTATGGATGAGGAGATGACCGACCTTAGGAAGAACGAGACTTGGAACCTTGTGCCCAAGGTCGAAGGCATCACTCCTGTTACATACAAGTGGGTTTACAAGCTGAAGAAGAAGACTGACGACAACATCGAGCAATACAAGACTCGCCTTATAGCTCGGGGATTCTCGCAACACTATATAGAGGATTATGAAGAGACGTTTAGTCCGGTGGCCAAGATGACTTAAGTCTGAGTGGTGATTTCTTTGACGGCTTGTTAAGGGTGGAGGATTTGGCAACTCGATGTAAAAAATGTTTTCCTTTACAACGAGATTGATAAGGACATCTTCATAGTGCAATCACCTGGATATGTATTTGAAGAACATCTAGGACACGTATGTAAAATAAAGAAGACCCTTTATGGTCTGAAGCAGGCGCCCCAGACGTGGTATGAGAAGATCACAAAATACCTCCAATTCTGCGAATACTTCACTTCAAACTCAGATTTAAGTCTGTTTGTTAAGAAGATGAGGGATATTTGGGTCCTAGTATTGTTGTATGTTGATGATATGATCGTCACCAAAAACTCAGAGGAAGAGGTAGCAAGGCTCGGGGATGAGCTTGCTATCAGGTTAGAGATGAAAGATCTTGGGGAGCTCCACCATTTCCTTGGACTTGAGGTTGAGAGAAATAAGAACGACGTTCTCATTTCCCAGAAGGGCTGTCTAGAGAGAATCGTAAAGCAATTTAGTATGCAGGAAGGGAAGAGCAGCTCTACTTATCTGGAGGTCGGTTTAAAGCTTCGGCGTGATGAGGGAAGGGTTCTTCCAGATCCCTTTGTGTTCCAGGCTCTCGTTGAGAGTCCCATATATCCGACAATCACAGAGATGGATATTGTTTATGATGTGGACCGAGTAAGTCGATATATGGTGGAGCCGTGGAAGCCTCATCTAGTGGCGGCTAAGAACATTATAAAGTGTGTGAATTCTATATCGGACATGAGTCTCTTTTACGAGAGGGACACCGGTTTCAAGCTGCATGGCTACACATATGTTGATTATGGGGTGGATTCTGATGATCGGAAGTCGACGTCAGGACATGTCTTCATGTGCGGAACAACATCTATCTCGTGGTGTAGCAAGAAGTAGGATTCAGTGTCTGTCTCTGCTGCGGAAGCGAAGTACAAGACTTCAAACTTGGCTGCACAGAAATTCATCTAGCTTAGGAGATTAGTGGAAGACGTCCATAAGGAGGTGCGGGGTCCTACTCCGATATGCAGTGATAGAGAGAGTGCTCTCAAACTGGTTAATAATCCAGTTTATCATGCACGGACCAAGCACATCGAGATCGAGCATCACTTTGTCCGGGAGAAGGTGCTGGAGGGTTCTTTGATGGTTGAATATATGCAGAGTCAAGGCAACATCACAGATATCTTCACAAGGTTGTTGTCGAATGAACCATTTATTCGATTACATGGGTTACTCGGTTTGGTTAATTTCCACTTCTCACTTCAAGGGGGAAAGTTGAAATTGTTGAAGTAGAAGTTGAAGTGTAGTGTGGCGGTCTGATAAGTTGGCGGGTAGAATGTGGTGGTTAGCCAGTTTCATACTTTTTCTCTTCTATCATGCGATTTGGTTCAGCAAACACCCTGGGAAGAAACTGGGCGATTTGATATCAAACCGTGGCTGTTGCGGTCTAGACTGTGAGACCGCACAGTCTGCTTGAAGTTGTCAGGTTCTCTGGCTCATAAGAAAGCAAGTGGTTAGCGTGGTTTGTAGAAGCTAACCAACCACACAATTCGTTGAAGCCTTCTCAGACAGATTTATGTAAGAGTTCGCTGGATTGTTGTTGACTTGGTCATGCTGTTGTGACAAGTCTGGTTGATTGTCTAGTCACGGGTTGCTGTGATAAGCGGTCTGTAGCGGAAACCGTTGAACTGTGCGGTCTTGTGTCAGAGTCCGGCAGAACGTCATGAGAGCGGGCTTGACTCAAGATGCGTATTTGATCTTCTCAAGTCCACGCGAATTGAGGAAAGTGTTCGCTCTTCTATGCGAGTTGATGATTCTAACCGCATATGCGGATAAATAGTTATCTCTAGCGGACTGACGCTTGTATCCTCACTTGTGCGGATAGGTGATGTTAACTGCAGGATGACGAGAGGTTATCCTATCGCTTTGGGCGGTGAGCGCACTCCTCTTGCCGCCTATAAATAAGAGTCCCCGACTCATCAAAAATAACAAGAATAGTGAGAACTTAGCTTGCACTTTAATCATGCGGTTAAGATTTTCTAACCGGGGCGACTAAGGAAGTTGATGCTCTGTGCAGGTTGTGCGGCTAACATCTGACGGCTATGCAACTAGTGAGAAGCTTGGTGTGAAACAGTTCGCGGTTTACAGTAAGTGGTATACAACAGGTCGCAGCTAGGCGGCCAGAAGTCTCTTCCTCGGAGTTGTGGTTAAGTCGAGCAGTTAGATCGGTCTATCAGCAGGTTCTGTTCAAGTTCATCAGCGTTCAATAACAAGCAGTATGTGCGGCTAGTTGCGATTTGGCGACTTGTCGGTTTCGGCAGACAGGGTTTGCGGTTTGGCGGCTTGTGCGGTTACAGCTTGCTGTCCGCGCGGTTTCTTCTTGCTTGTAATTTTTTCTGCTTCTATCGAGTACATTGCGTAATTTTGTCTCGCAATGTATGTCTCGCTTTATAAAGAAGTTGTAATAATTCCAAGTTTTGAGACTCTTGTGCTTCTACTGCTGCTGAATTCTAATTAACTTAGTTGTGGTTGAGTGTTCCTACGAGGCTGCGACCTCTTTCGGCTTCCTAGTGTAATTTTTATAAAATTCTCCGACGAGTAGGTCTCCACCATCCCAGACAAGGACTTTCACGCCTACATAGACTGCCTCGACTATCCTTCCAGCCTCACATTTTTTCCCGGCCTCCTCCAAGCCCCGGCCGGCGACGAATCCTTCTTCCCCAATAAAACTGGGGTGGAAGGAGATGAGAGGAGCGCTAAAGGCACAGTGAAAGGCTCCCGTGTTTATGGTGTGCATGTGTACAATTTGACCAACATGCACAATTATCGGACTGCATATGCCAGGTATTGCCAACAACCTGCATGCACTGCTCTAGTTATAATGTCTCAACCATACAAATTAACCTGACGCTCTTTTTATACTCTTAACAATTCAGGCCACCCATATTAACAGCACGATTTATTTAAAATATTAACGGCACGTGTTCATTGAGGGGTTTTTAAAATAACCACGTGCCATTAAATTCAATAACTGCTTCGATCGAATAATAGAGTTAAGGAGCCGAAAGTTTCCATATACTAGCTATTTCGGTATAAACCGGTTTTAATTAACTCAAAACAGTTTAGGTCAACGTACCCAACATAACCTAGTGGACCAACCAGATTTCGTCACCCTTGAAGTAGCTGGAGGACCAACCAGATTCCGCTCTTGAAAAATATACAAAAATATATTTTAAATATACCAAAACGTAACGACCAGCAATCACCTTGTTCATGTCAAAATTAAGGGTCTGTTTGAGAAACCGACGGGGCGCCGTTCCGGCCAGAACGGGCCGGAGAAAACTGTTTGGGAAGGAGACGGCGAGCTCCAGTCCACGCCGGCCAGCGTGAAAAGGCGAAAAACGGAGGTTTTTCAGCTGGCCACTCGCGCTCCAGCCCTCCGTTCAACTGGCCTTTTTCTCTCTCCTTCCCGGCGTGCTTTCTGCGCTGGTTTGCAACGGGTTGCCAAACACAGCCTAAATGAATACAAAATGCACACGAAAGGTTAAGATTTGGAGTTTGTTTGTATGAAGCTGCCTAAAATCAAGCCTATAGGGTCGGTCGTACCAAACCCATGCTACAACTACTTTCACAAAGGTGATTTATGTTAGATCGTTCGAAGTATTTTGGGTGGTGGTCAAAGTGAAATAGCCTTCCCGTTGCCCACAGCTTGGGTTTTATAGGCAAACCTTAAGTTTAATACGGGTGTAGGATATCTCGGTATCCGAATCAAACCCGTTAAGCCTCTGAACTCGTTATGTACTCAAATATACATTAACAGTTTAGTCGTGACCAAAATGCCTGGGAAAGACAACCATCCGTTCTGACCATCGGCATCCCCCGAGAACAATCGTTTAGAGGGATGGCAACCGTGCGCTCGAGTTGCTGCAATTGATGGGAGTGTATTCTGTTAGATATTTAATTATATGTCCGCACGCGTGTTAGCCCGACTCGGAATAGGTTACGGGTTCGTGTCGCTCTAGGGTTTGGCTCTACGCTGGAAGTACTATAAATACCCATTCCATACATAGATGGTGTATTCGTAGAATACTTTGAGCGGAGCCCTCAACATTCTCAAAGTACCGGTTAGGGTTTCTCCGCTTCCGTGTTCGTTCTGCGATTCTACAGGCGCCGCTCCCGATTGCGTTTTTCCTGCTGCGCCGCTCAAGCGCGAGTTTCCTCCCGTCGGGCGTTGCCTTCTTTGCTGTCGATCGGAGGACCTGCGACTTCTGCGCGAGATTTCGTCTGTCGTTGCTGCCGATCGTGAGGAAGTGAATCGCAGTTTGATCAAAGATCGGCACTGTCTCAGTCGATCGCCGATCTGCCTCTACCATCGTGAAAAGGGAGATCTGCCAGATCTGGGTAGATCTCTGTCTCTCATGAGCCGATAGGGAAGAGAAACACTTTCCCGTCAGAGATCTAGGAGAAGGAAGATTTTTCCGCTGCAGTTGTGCTCCACCACCATTTGTTGATTTATTCGGTTCGTTGATTGATCGTGGAAGCCAGACGTCTCCCACCCTGCAGATCTGGTGCTTTGTCATCAATCCAAATCAATCAGGCTCTTGCTGCATGTTGTAGATTTGTGAGAAATAGGAAGGAAATACTGTTGGGAAATACGGTTGCTCTTGCTCAGAAGATCTTGTGATCCTGCCATCTGTTCGATTGAACAAAGGAAGCAGATCTCCCTGGAAAGGAATCTCCGTTCATCGTTTCTGATTCCTAGACCAGTTTGTGCAAATCTTCTGGTTCCTAGATTGTGCATATATTCCAGATCATTCGATCCTGACCTTCTTTTTCATTACAATTATGGGAGAATCTCCTGTGCAACAAGATATCAAAGATCATATCTCTCAACTTGATCTATAGTAGTGTTGCAGATGTTGTCTTCCCAACAAGTTTGCCGATTGAATTGAGCCTTCGACGATTTCTTTCAGTCGAAGAGGAGGAGCAAACACATTCTTGGATTGGATCCGAAGACTCGTTCTCGTCTCGCACATTTCAGGTGATTTCTTTCTGGTTTTCTCTGTTCTAGCTTTATTGAGATGTCGAGGTGTAGCTCACTCGATATTGTGGAGCTTCAGTCGTTCGCTCCCCATGATTTCCATGTTTGGAAACTGCACGCCAAACTGGGGATGAAGGAACGTGATATTTTCTACACAGTTCTGAGCAACTACGCCACTACCCGAGAGGATGTGGACGTATTTCAGTGGGGAAAAGACGATGTTTTATGCAGGGACTACCTCCGCAGATCCTTATGTCCTCGTCTCTCCATGACCTACGGTGGCTGTAAGACTGCAAAGGAGCTTTGGGATTGCTTGAACGCGCGCTTCCAAGAGGAGGAGGGATCGTTGAGAATTCCTCTCAGCGAGCAATTCTTTAACTTTAAATTTGATGCAAATTTTTCAATCACCTCCCAAATTGTAGAACTGGAAAAACTGCGTCTCAAGCTGGCGGACGAACAGTCCGTAATATCCGATAGTCTTTTTGTAAGTCTGATACTGCACAAGCTGCCTCCTGGGTGGATCACATTCCGACTGGAGGAGGAGACCACTCTAGATGATCTCAAGAGACTTATCCGCCTCGAGGATCAAAATAGTGGACATCTGCCGGTCGACGACCCGGATCCCAGACCATTCGTGGCTATGATCGGGAGCAGTCACCGCAGTTCGTCCTCTGAGTGGTGGCTTGATAGCGGTGCTACCTGTCATGTGACGAATGACAGAGCTTTACTTGCTGAGGTCAAGGCGGTCCAGGAAAAGGTGGAGAACTGCAATGGAGGAGAGACTCAGGTGACCCATGCAGGGACAGCCGAGCTGGTCCTCTCTTCAGGTAAAATTTTATTTTTGCTTAATGTAAAAGTAGTTCCAAACTTAACCAAGAACTTGATTTCCATTAGTCTATTAGATAAGGCTGGGATGACCTTCACAACTCAGAACGGTAGAATGACCTTAGCAGTCAATTCACATTATTTTGGGTGTGCGTACCTGATCAACGGAATGTATAGACTTAGCTTAAACAATGATAGCATTCACCAAATTAGTTCAAACCTTATTGATCCTAAGTTGTTACACAACAGACTTGGACATGTAAACTATAGGAAAATGCTAGAGTTAGCTAAGAGTCATAACATCCCCTTAGATCTGTCGATTCGATTTGACAAGTGCGAGGTGTGTGCTCAGACCAAGATCACTAGAAAGCCTTTTAGATCGGTTTCTAGGAGCACGAAACTTCTTGAGTTAATACATTCAGACCTCTGTGATTTTCGTAGTCACGTCACTAGAGGGGGAAGGAAGTATCTGATTACGTTCATAGACGATTTTTCAAGATTTTGTCATGTATATCTGTTAAAATCGAAAGATGAAGCCTTTGAGACGTTTAAGACTTTCAAGTCTCGTGTGGAAAATCAGTTAAATCTGAAAATTAAGAGATTTAGAAGTGATCGAGGAGGAGAATACACTGTTACTGGGTTCAAGGAATTTTGTGGCTCTGAGGGAATAATTCTTGAAACAATAGCTCCTTACTCACCCCAGTCGAATGGTGTTGCCGAGCGTAAGAATAGAACTTTAACAGAGATGTTAAACTCTATGCTCCTAACAGCTGGCATGCCTAATTCCTTTTGGGGAGAAGCAGTTCGTGCTGCAAATCACATTCTGAATAGAGTGCCTCATTCTCAGCTCACGTCTACCCCGTATGAGCTATGGCACGGTCATCCTTGTAGATATGATACTCTAAAGACTTGGGGTTGTATTGCTTATGTGCGCATACAAGACCTTAAGAGGCCTAAGGTGGGACCTAGAACAACGACATGTGTCTATCTAGGTAGTGCAGAAGACAGTGCAGCAGATAGATTTCTCGATCTATCCACGAATACCGTGATAGAGTCTAGAGATGCTATATTCTTTGAAGATAAATTTGTCAAGGATCATGGTTTATCTGTCTCTGGGTCTAATGATATGATTTCAGAATCTATCGCAGAACCTGAAGCTGGCCCCTCTGGCACTGTTCCTCAACCGTTAGAGGTGGAACCTATTCCACTTAGAGCATCTACA
Source organism: Platanthera zijinensis (assembly GCA_039513925.1). Taxonomy (NCBI): domain Eukaryota; kingdom Viridiplantae; phylum Streptophyta; class Magnoliopsida; order Asparagales; family Orchidaceae; genus Platanthera; species Platanthera zijinensis. Next base: position 130,844,560 of record CM077098.1, on the reverse strand, counting down.
AGAGAGGTTCCCTAAGAACTTTGGTGAGAATTTCGTCACCTACCACTTAGAGGATGATCCATTTTCCTACCAGGAAGCAATGAGATCTAGAGATTCGTTGATGTGGGCAGAAGCCATTGATGATGAGATGGACTCGCTGCTACATAATAATACTTGGCATTTAGTTGACTTGCCGAAAGGCGCTAAAGTCCTAGGATGCAAGTGGGTGTTGAAGAAGAAACTTCATAGTGATGGGTCTACAGCCAGGTATAAAGCGCGTCTCGTAGCTAAAGGTTATAAACAACAGGGGGGAATAGACTATTTTGATGTTTATTCACCTGTGTGTCACCTATCGACTATCAGGATTCTTCTAGCCTTAGCATCTATCGAGAACTTTATAGTTCATCAGATGGATGTGAAGACAGCCTTCTTAAATGGAGAGCTTGATGAAGAGATCTACATGGCACAACCTGAAGGTTATGTGCAGAAGGATCAAAAAAGATAAAGTATGCAAACTTGATAAATCAATCTATGGGCTTAAACAAGCGCCTAAGATGTGGCACATGAAGTTTGACCAGGTGGTAAAGAGTTTCGGATTTCAGTCCAGTCTCTCAGATAAATGCCTTTATCATCGCTCATTGTCGAATCAGACAGTCATCATATGCTTATATGTAGATGACATGTTGATTTTGGGGTCTAATCTTGCTGCAGTTAGGGATATTAAATCTACTTTGGCAGAAGCTTTTGACATGAAGGATCTCGGTCCTGTAGATACCCTGTTAGGTATGAAGGTCAGAGTTGACAAGGGTCGAGTTACTCTTAGTCAGGCTCATTATATAGAGCAACTTCTTTCTACCTGGGGTTATGATAACTGTAGGCCGGCTGAGACACCGTTTGATCATAATATCAAGTTGAGTCCTAATGAAGAGACCAACATTGATCAAGTTAAATATTCCAAAATAATTGGTAGTCTCATGTACGCCACAAGCTGTACAAGACCAGACATTGCTTTTTCGGTTAGCATGCTGAGCCGTTTTACTAGTAATCCAGGCAAAGAGCATTGGGAAGCCCTAGACAGGCTGTTGAGATACCTGAGAGGTACTAAATATCATGCTCTGTGCTACACTGGTTATCCACCTACTGTGGAAGGACATTCTGATGCCTCGTGGTGTTCAGAAGCCGGGAACAGCAAGTCTACCAGTGGATATATATTCACCTTGGGTGGAGCTGCTATAACTTGGAAATCCAAAAGACAGACCTGTATAGCATTGTCGTCTATGGAAGCCGAGTTGTTTGCCTTAGCCTTGGCCGGTGAAGAGGCAGATTGGATCAGGAACTTGATTCTAGACATTCCCTTGTCTAAGCTACAAGTCAACTCGTTGAGCTTGTACTGTGATAATCAAGCAACAGTTCAAGTCGTTAAGAATGCCCTCTATAATACTAAGAGGAGACATGTACGACTGAGACATGCTTTACTGAATTATCTGAAAGAACAAGGAATTATCACTTTGATTGATGTACGTTCAAAGGATAACCTGGCTGATCCATTGACGAAAGGAATGCCCAAAGACCGACTAATCAAAACAGTGGGGGAAATGGGACTAAAGGCGATTTAGTTCAGCCTTAGCTCAGCAATAGGCGATTTAGTTCAGCCTTTGTCCAAATGTTTTGACTAGTCTGATTTCCTTTGTCAAAGCAAGCATGTTGTGCTCCGTTGATGCTCTTGGTTGCTGAGCTCAGATCTGGTAAGTTGTTTCATTCCAAACTTGATGCTAACAACTTCACCTGGATTCGGCTTTTACCTTGGAAGAGAGTGTTATTCCAAACTTGATAACACAATCTGACTTGGTCTTGACTCTTCTTCTGGAGATTGGTTCCATTCCAAACTTGATGAGTTCCAATTGACTTTAGAAGGGCAGTAACCGTGACATTCCATATAGGATCACAGATATAGCTGCGGTGTCCAGAAGTCTGAGATCGTCTCGGTTGAAACAGATATCAGGTTCTGAGGTAAAACTATAACACTCTATGAACGTGTCCTCCCAGCCAATTAAAATGAATAATACTAAGTTCTTTTTGTAGAACTAGATATTTGCAAATTTGCAAAAGATAGAATTCATTCTGAAATGAAATTCTGTGTTGAAATTGCAGGAGCTGCTGGGATAGGAGGAGCACTGGTTGACTGGAATCCGGATCATGATGATCTTTTGGATGATGAGTTTTAGAGCGTTATTAGTTTCTCTCTTGCTACTTCTGTTTAGAGCACTGTTTAGCTCTTCTTCTATGCACTGTTTTGTTTGGACTTTCTAGCTCTCTGTTGATTTGTGACGCCAGGCATATAAGGCCTGTGTCCTGTTGTACCTGAGACTATTTATGTGTTGCAGCTGAGTTTTGTTTACTTATGCGTGCATACTATTTTGTGTTCAAGTCTAATACTGTTTGAAACAGGTGCAGGACACGGTTGTGTATGATTCACGGTTTGGTTGAACTTTGCACAAACCACCCTCTATCCGAAGTCTGGGTACACTGCGGACATAGGAGGAGATTGTTAGATATTTAATTATATGTCCGCACGCGTGTTAGCCCGACTCGGAATAGGTTACGGGTTCGTGTCGCTCTAGGGTTTGGCTCTACGCTGGAAGTACTATAAATACCCATTCCATACATAGATGGTGTATTCGTAGAATACTTTGAGCGGAGCCCTCAACATATTCACAGCAGGGCATTATCACGATCGGGTACTGTAACGACCGTAAGTCATTACATGATCGTCGAAGGGACTGCCGACGTTAGAAATGTACAAAGATTCCAGAAGAATGCTCATAGTAGGAAGGGCCGAAGAAGAGAGACGCGTCAATGGGTAGAGACGAAGAAAAATAAGACAAAGGCCGGAGAGGATGGCTGGAGGAGTGAGACGAAGCTTGGGGAAGAGAGAAGAAATGAGAGACATGATCTATAAGACCAAGAAGAAGACACTGCCCCCCCCCCCCCCCATTATTTTTCAAAATGTTTAGTGTATTTGGATTCCTCTCGTCGATGCAATGAATTTTGACTACTTATACGTCAAAAATGATGGCCAGATGAGGGAAAAAAAAACTTCGATAAGATTCAAACGTTTAAAAAAAATTTGAAGAAAGTTGATGACTGACCCCTCATGTTAAAATTTTTAGAACCGGCCAGTAACACATAAAAAAAAAATTATGCGCCTCCATTATCAATTTGTGCACCTCATTATTAATTTTCCGAGTCTGTCAATAACTACTAGGCTATATTTATAGCCTTCCTATCAATATCTCTAAACTCATATTTACAAGTATGCCACTAATATATCAATCCCCTTACATTCGTACTCTCTTGCATTATCATTCGTCGTTCTTCTTAAACTACTTAAAAACACCGTCAACAAGTAATTTATTCGCACTTTCCAGTTAATAAAACCAAAGACCGATGCTTAAAATGAAATTTTATTAGCAAAAATGTTAAAAGCAAAAAAGCTTTACACTTAAGTAAATAAATAACCATATTTTAATTATGCAGGCGCCGCACGCGTGCAGCCAATGCATAATTCGTGAGGTAATGATCGGTTGATGTTGGCCGCCAAGTAGGGCAGGCGTGCTGGCTGCCCCTCAATTGTCGACACGTGGAACGCCGTTGCTCTCTTTCACCGTGGACGGCAGCGCCTGCCTAATAAAATAAATAAATAGATAAATAATAAATAAACCTCCCCTGTTCCCCCGCAGGGCAAGCGGCCACGCGGGAGAAAAACGTCATCCACCTCATTTATATATATATCACATACTCTCCTCCATCTTCTCACTCGCTAACTCTTCCTCGGATATTCTCAGAGACAACAATGGCGACGACCGGGTGGCTCCGAGGCCCCGCCATCGGCTGTGGCGTTACCGCCACCGTCTCCATCGCCGCATCTGTCGGCACGGGCGAACTCTTCGCCGTCAAATCATCTGAGCTCTCCCGCTCCGCTCTCCTCCAGCGCGAGCAGAGCATCCTCTCCTCTTTCAAATCCCCTCACATCCTCTCCTGCCTCGGATTCGACATCACCCCTGGATCATGCGGCGGTCTCTTCTACAATCTCTTCCTCGAATACGCCGCCGGCGGCACTCTCTCCGATGAAATCAAGCGGTGCGGCGGGCGGCTCGGCGAAGACCAAATTCGCTTAAGAGCGCGCGAGATCCTCTCCGGCCTCGCTGATCTCCACGGCGCTGGCATCATTCACTGCGATGTGAAGCCTGAGAATGTCCTGATTGGATCAAACGGCCGGGCGAAAATTGGGGATCTGGGATGCGCTCGGTTGATCGCGTCCGGGGAGAGGGAGATCAGGGGATCGCCCATGTACATGGCGCCGGAGGCGGTGAGAGGGGAGGAGCAGGGGATGCCTGCCGATGTATGGGCACTGGGTTGCGCTGTGATTGAAATGGCGACGGGCCGACCACCGTGGCCGGATGTCGCAAATGCGGCGGAGGGAATCCGTCGGATTGGGTTTTCCGGTGATGTGCCGGTGATTCCAGATTGGTTCTCCGATGAGGCGAAAGAATTCGTAATAAACTGTTTGAGGACGAATCCAAGGGAACGGTGGACGGCGGATGAGCTTCTGTGCCATCCGTTCATCGGAATCTCCAGCCACGTCTCTAATTGCGCAGATTTAAGTTGGGTGTCGCCGAAGAGTACTTTGGATTTTGGTTTTTGGGACTCCATGGGAAGGGTGCAGGGCGAGGATGATGATGATGATGATGATGAAGATGAATTGATTTCCTGCGAGGTTGCTGCAATGACCAGAATTCAGGAGCTGGCAGAGTCTTCCGTCGCCCCTGATTGGAGCTGGGATGGAGACTGGGTGGATGTTAGAAACATTGCCGGAGAATCCGCTGCGGCGGCGCTGGAAGCCGGAGTCGAGGATGGCGTCAGTGATATCTTGATTGCGGATGATGCGGCCAACACAAGCGGCAAAACCGTGTGGAATGAGTCATATGAATGCATTCAGAGGGAAGAGATGAATTATTATGAGATGCATCGCTGTAAATTGAGAATTATAGAGTTTTGCAATAATAATATTATTGATGATTCTTATTCGGGACTTTCCATACCTAATTGTTATTAGTACTTTACTTTTGAAATTCTTAAAATAGTTTTTGATAAAATCATATCTGAAAAGTAAATTTTAAAAAAACTTAACATAGTCTATATTCAAATCAAATTTTATTTTATTTTAAAACATGTACGAAGAGAAATAAGATGCAACAGACATAAGAGAGCTTTTTTGCAAGAAACGATTACCTTGAAATAGGTATCGATGACACAGAATTGGTTTTCATAATTATGGTGGTGCGAAGAAGCAAAAATAGAAACTTCGTAGATGTCGCGCCCTTTTGAGTAGGCACCAAACTCGCAATTTCACGATGTTTAAATCCTCGTCACGAGGGAAAAGTTGTCGCATGTTTGCAGAACTTTTAGTGACTCTCCAACTACGTAGCATGACTCGGTTGAGGAATGTCTTGGATTATGAGACGAAGCTTTGGTGTTTATTGTTGGGGAAGCTCAGCTCAAAGTATTTTGCATACACCTATCAAGTTTGGAATATGTAAATATAGTACCTCTAGCGTAGAGTCTAGCCATAGAATGACACGAACCCAATAACACGCTCCAAGTCGGCCCCGACATGTGCGGACTTATACTTAATATTTTTAACAATCTCCTCATATGTCTGTCGTAAGCCCAACTTCGAATAAATGGTGGTGTGTGCAATGTTCAACCAAAACGTAACTCATTCTCAATCGTGTCCAGCACATGTTAAACATACTAGACTTAAATAAAAACAGTATGCACGCACAAATAAAACAAAAAACTCAGCTGCAATGCAGAATAGTCTCAGGTACGTACAATCAAGACACGGACCCTATACGTCTGGCTTTCCAAATCAAATAGAGAGCAAAAATAGTCCAAACTCGCAGGTGAAAAATAGAGCTAAACAATGCTCTGAATAAAGATAACAAAAGAAATCTACTAATACTCAAACAGTCATCATCCAAAAGATTGTCATGATCAGGATCCCAGTCAACCAGCGCTCCTCCTATATCAGCAACCGCTGTAATTTTCAACAGAGAATTTTATTTTATAATGAATTCAATCTTTTGAAAATGTACAAATATATAGTTCAATTGTAAGAACGTAGTATTTTATTATTATTATTATTATTAGCTAGAGGACACCTTCATGGAGTATTATAGATTGACCTCAGAATTTGTTATATGTTTTCAAACGAAACAATTTACGGACTTCTGGACACCGCAGCTATATTTATGTTCCTATATGGAATGTCACGGTTATTGCTCTTTTAGAGTTAACTGGAACTCATCAAGTTTGGAATGAAACCAATTAACAGAAGAAAAATCAAACCAAATCAGATCGTATTATATTCAATAATCCTTTGAAAATGTACAAATATCTAGTTCTACTGTAAGAACGTATTATTATTATTATTAGATGCAGAATACTTTCACGGAGTATTATAGATTGACCTCAGAATCGGTTATCTGTTTCCAAACAAAACAATTTACAGACTTCTGGACACCTCAGTTATATTTGTGTTCATATATAGAATGTCACAGTTACTGCCCTGTTGATGCACGAATTGCGCCTTCCAGTTAACGGGGGATTCGATCTCACAAGCTAAGGATGAAGGAAAAAGGATTGCGGGGATAGAGGAGAGGCTTGCTCGAGAGCAGTCGGGAAGCCTGCTTGAGCAAGGGAGAAGCTTGCTTGAGCAAGCGAGAAGCTAGATAAGGAGCTGTCGAGCAGACGTTACTTTGGCGGTTGGGTTTGCAGGTTGAGGCCGAGAGAAGAGAAAAGAAGAAGAGGTCGCTAGCAGCGACAACAGCAGACTTCGCCCACCGCGGCCTGAATGCCACTCTTGCGGCGAGCTTTTCCTTGATTAGAAAGAAATATTACAACTTGCTATTGCACCTTTACAAGAGAAAGCAAAAAAGGGTACAATGGGAGAAGCTGGCGGCTAGGGAAGGAATTGCTAGAGACTAAGTAAAAGTGGCTGCAGAGGACTGGAAATCGGAGGCTGCATCTTCTGCTCAAACTGCCGGCCGAGGGCAGAAAAAACTAAGTCCACAGTACTCGACGACCTGCGCGGACTGGAGATTTGAGTTCGTCAACCTTGTTTGATCAAGCTGTGACGGACTGGAAAATTGAGGCCACAGACCTTGATCAAGCTGGTCGTTCTCCTCTCGCGCGTCCAGAATGAGAGGCCTTGGGGGCTATTTATAGGCCCGGGGAGAATCTTCTAGAAGCGGGGCCCAATGACGTCATCATAGAGGACTGCGCGGACTCAGCAGACTGAGAAAATCAGTCCGCCCGGCTGGAAGAGCTGGTCGCCAACCTGGGCAGACTCGGCGGACTGGCGGCAGGCATCCTGTAGGCTTCGTTGGGTCAACTGTGGAGGACTGAGAAAATCAGTCTGCCCGGCTGGAAGAGTTGGTCGCCGACCTGGGCGGACTCGACGGACTGGCATTTTCTCTGCTGGAGAAAACTTCCGGTTGGCAGCTAGAAGAAGGGAAACCGCACCTGAGCGGACTGAAGAGGGCAGGCCGCCCCTAGGGGGCGGCCTAGCACCTAAAGGCCGCCCGGGGGGCGGCCTGGGCACAGGAGGCCGCCCAGGCGGGCGGCCTAGCCACAGGAGGCCGCCCAGGCGGGCGGCCTGGCCACAGGAGGCCACCCAGGCAGGGCGGCCTGGCCAAGGGAGGCCGCCTAGGCGGGCGGCCTGACCACAGGAGGCCGCCCAGGCGGGCGGTCTGGCCTTAGGAGGCCGCCCAGGCGGGCGGCCTGGCCAAGGAAGGCCGCCCAGGCGGGCGGCCTGGCCACAGGAGGCCGCCAGGGCAGGGGGGCCTGACATAGGAGGCCGCCCAGGTGGGCGACCTAGACAAAGGAGGCCGCCCAGGCGGGCGGCCTGTCCAAGGGAGGCCGCCCAGGCCGGCGGCCTGGCCACAGAAGGCCGCCCAAGCAGGCGTCCTGGCCTCAGGAGACCGCCCAGGCGGGCGGCCTGGCCACAGGAGGCCGCCCAGGCGGGCGGCCTGGCCACAGGAGGCCGCCCAGGCGGGCGGCCTTGCCACAGGAGGCCGCCCAGGAGGGCGGCCTGGCCAAGGGAGGCTGCCCAGGCGGGCAGCGGCAGGAGGCCGCGCCCCTTGGGCGAACAGAGTAGGCGGCCTGAGGAGCAGGCCACCTTTATGGGGGGAAACTGATGGCGAGCCGGAGAATGAGCTTGCTGAGCCCGCGACGATTGCATTGGTCTAGGGTTGACGCTGATTGGGCGACCTGGCGGTCTGAAGGAGTAGATCGCATAGATCGTCCTCGTTACCTCATATTGCCTCATGTAAGGAAGAATGTTGCACGGTTAGGAGGCCTAACCGCGTGGCCTGCGAGGGTGAGCTATGGGAGCAGCCCGCCGTCCCGCATGGCACGCAGTAGCTATGCGATCGGGGCGGTTAGACCGGGGAAACCGTCCTAACCGCACGACCTGAGCAAGTAGGAGAAGGGAGTCTGCTTGGCCCAAAAAATGAAGGCTGAGGCAGATCGCCCTCGGGGGGTACCCCTGAGTGGGCCGCGACTTGCAAGCTAGAGACCTTGGGAGGGATCGCCGATTTTGGGGTTAACATGCCCTTCTAGAGTTAACTTGAACTCATCAAGTTTGGAATGAAACAAATTAACTAAAGAAAAGTCAAACCAAGTTAGATCGTGTTATCAAGTTTGGAATAACACTCTCCTTCAAGGCAAGATAGCAGAATCCAGGTGAAGTTGTTAGCATCAGATTTAGAATGAAATCACTTACCAGATCTGTACTCAACAACCAAGAGCATCAATGGAGCACAACATGATTGTATTGATAAAGGAAATCTGAAAATCAAAATATTTGGACTAAGGCTTCACTAAGTCACCTAATCTTGAACTAAGACCGAACTAAATCGCCTTTAGTCTCATTTCTTCCATTGTTTTGATTAACCGGTCTTTTTGCATTCCTTTCGCAAATGGATCAGTTAGGTTATCCTTCGAACGTACATCAATCAAAGTGATAATTCTTAATTTCTTCAGATAATTCAACAAAATATGTCTCAATCGTACATGTATTCTCTTAGTATTATAAAGGGCATTCTTAATTTCTTGAGTTGCTGTTTGATTATTATAATACAAGCTCATCAAGTTGACTTGTAGCTTAGACAAGGGTATGTCTAAAGTCAAGTTCCTGATCAAGTTTGCCTCTCCAGCAGCCGAAGATAAGACAAACGACTCAGCTTCTTTTGACGACAAAGCTATACAAGTCTGTTTTTTTTATTTCCAAGTAATAATAGCTTCACCCAACGTGAATATATATTCACTGGCATACTTGTTGTTCCTAATTTCTGAACACCACGAGGCGTCTTAGCTAGAATCTATTCATAGTAGGAGGATAACCGGTGTAGCACAGAACATGATCTTTAATACCTCTCAGGTATCTCATCAACCTATCTAGGCCATCTCAATGCTCTTTGCCTAGACTACTAGTAAAACAGCTCAGCATGCCAATCGAGAAGACAATGTCTGGTCTTGTACCATTTGTGGCATACATGAGACTACCAATTATTTTAGAATATTTACTTGATCAATGTTAGTCTCTTTATTAAGACTCAACTTAACATTATGATCAAACGGTGTCTCAGCTAGCCTACAATCATTATATCCCCAGGTAGAAAGAAGTTGTTTTATATAATGAGTCTGACAAAGGGTAACTCGACCCTTGTCAACTCTAACTTTCATACCTAACAGGATATTCATGGGACCAAGGTCCTTCATATCAAATGCTTCTACGAGAGTGGATTTAAAATCCCTAACTACAGCAAGATCCGACCTCATAATCAACATGTCATCCACATATAAATATATGATGACTATTTGATTTGACATAGAACGGTGATAGAGGCACTTGTTTGAGAGACTGGACTGAAATCCAATGCTCATTACCGCTTAGTCAAATTTTATGTGCCACATCTTAGACGTTTGCTTAAGACCATAAATTGATTTATTCAATTTGCACACTTTATCTTGTTGATCTTTATGTACATAACTTTCAGGTTGTGCCATATAGATCTCTTCATCAAGCTCTTCATTCAAGAATGTTGTTTTTGCATCCATCTGATGAATTATAGGTACAATCCCGTATTCGCTGAGTAGGTCCTCTCAAGTTAGTTCAGGGCATTGAAGGACGTTTGGGCCCAAGAATACAAGGTTGGCGAGTGAGGAAGACTGGCCCGCACTCGCCCAGTACCAAAAGGGGGCATTCACATAGATTCAAAAAGGTAGTAGAGGCGGATGGACCCTTAGTCGAGTGCGATCTTCATCGAGCACTCGCCCAGGCCTCGCGCTTTAATGCGCATGTAAAGTTCTTGCCAAGTTAGGCGAAAGTTGCCAGGTGGGTATTCGCTCTTCAGAGAATCCAAAGGAGGCGAGTGCATTGTTCTCTCGGCACTCTCCCCTTCAGGCGAATGGTGCCTTCATGGACCACTCGTCTGGTGGGGTCTAAAGATAAAATTACTTGGATGCCCTTATAGGGCTGCAAATAACCTTCCAGAATAGCGGAGTTTGGCTGTTGGCAGACCATTTTTGGCTGCATATAGTTGTTTAGAACAGCGGAGCCTCGCTATTTACATGCTAGAGTTTAAAACTATAAATAGACCCAATGGGGTACCTCAGAAGGCAAGCTTTTAAGCATTCCAATCTTCTTACTCACTGGTCTTCTAGTGCTTTCTTAGATGCCCTTAGCTCAGCATTGACTAAGAAGGGGAAGTGCTCTAAGATCTTTCGGGTGTGTGGTGAGACCTCCATACTGGAGCCTTGTATCGGTTCTAATTCTAAGTCTTTGGTCATTCAAGCTTGCTAGGGAGAAGTAAGTGTGTGGTCACCCCTTCCACAAGGGTTCAAACTCCACAGAAGCCGAATTTTGGTTTCAAAATTTTGGTGTGGTGAGCATGGAGAGTGATCATCACCGAAAATCCTTCGTGAGCTTAATGACTGGAGGTGAAGAACAGGGATCTGATAGGGTCGACTCTCCACCCCCTCCCCCTCTCTCCACCCTCGAGATGTTCGAGGATTTCCGACAAGAGATGTGGAACCTTGTCATATTCACACTCGGCACGCGCGCCGAATGCTCGACCCCAGCCGCCCCAATTGTCGCAGCCCCAACCTTGGGTGAGAAAGCCCCGATCAAGCGACCTGGGAAGGAAGTTGCAGAGGGGGCGAGCGATATCCCTAGGGGGAGTTCTATTCCCTGGCTCAGCGAGTGCGGGTGGGGCTGTCGAGATCGACTCACGAGACTGCCCGACTCGCCCAGCGAGTGGTGGCAGCCCATTCAATAAGTTGATCTCATCCGCAACAGTTCCAGAGGGATTTCGTGATCTGGAGATGTCCTACTACACCGGTAAGGATGATCCGGTTCAACACATCCAGTGGTTCGAGGATGTGGTCTCAATCCGACAGATGTTGGATGCGTTCAAGTGCAGGTTCTTTGCCATCACCCTCAAGGAGAAGACAAGAGATTGGTTCTGCCAGCTACTGGCCAGCTCCATCTACTATTTCGAGGATCTGCGTCGGGGGTTCATGCTGAGGTTCACCACTTCCAAGAAGAGGAAGAAAGAATCTGAGTCTCTGTTCTACGTTAAGTAGAGGGTGAACGATACCTTATTGAGCTACATAGACCGGTTTTAAGAGGAGGTCCTCCTGGTCCAGGAGATGTCAGGGCATACCTTGATGATGACCTTCACCCTAGGGCTTCACCATAGATTCTTTAGGATGGAGCTGAAGAGGGTGCCGCCTCTCTCCTTCGAGGAGCTGGTAAAGAGGGTGACAAGGGAAGTCGATGGGGAGGCGTCGAACCCCGAGTTCACGAGGAAGTTGGCTAGGTGGGTCGCAGAGGAGGATCCGAGAGGTGGCAAGGGCCAGGTGGTGCGGAGGCCTGAGCCCAGGCAGAGGGAGCAGCAACAGCAGCAATAGTAACCGAGGTGGGGGCGCCAGGAGTCAAACAATCGGCTCGGCTGGAGGCAGTAGGAGTGGCAAGACCAGGGCTAGCGGAGAGGTTTCCATGGAGGAGACAACTGCTAGGGGGCCAGGGTCAGTTCAACCCTCTAGGCTGGAGGCAGGGCTAGAGGCCTCCTCTCCCCGATCAATATCAGGCTATGACATTAGCCCTTGGGAGGAGGAGGAGAGCCAATCAAAGGAGAAGGCAAGGAGGAAGGGCTGAGCTACCCTATTACGACTTCCATCAGGAGGAGGGTCATGCCACGACCACGTGCCCAGAGTTCCTCGAGATGAGAGGAAATAGGGAGCAATAACAGCAACCCTTTCAGGAAGTGCGGATTGAGGAAGTCCTGACTGGGGAAAAGGAAGATAGGTGCGAGGATTGGGCCGATGTTGGAGGTTGCGGAGGGATCGGGGTAATCCATGAGGGGGGGGAGTTGAGATCGCCCGCAAGGCGAGCTTCGATACCATGTATCGCCGGAGCGTTGCCTCCACGTCCCTAGCCCAACCCCCGAAGGAGAAGATTATCTTCTCAAGGAAGGATATGTCGGATCATGAGGATCCATTTTGCGACGCGCTGGTGATCCAGACAACGATCGAAAATTTTACTATCTCTCGGATCCTCATTGATAACGGGAGCTAGGTCAACGTCGTCTTCAAGAATGCATTCGATGCGATGAAGGTGGAGGCCAAGAGGGTGTTGGCCTCGGATGGGCCTCTGTTCGGATTCTCCGGTGAGAGGAAGGAAGTGGAAGGAGTGGGACTCCATGTTACTCTAGGGGCGGTCCAGAAACTGTAGGTTCGTCATCGTGGATTCCCCTAGCAGTTACAACGTCATCTTCAGACAACCCCTCATCAGCATTTTCCACTGTGCACCCTCTTCCTTCCATCAATTCTTGAAGTTCAATGTTGAAGGCATCAAAGTCCGGGTCCGAAGAGACCCCAAGGTGGCTAGGGAGTGATATGTCGCGGCAGTCAAAACCATCTCCTGGCAGGGAGGAGCCGAGGAGATGGAGAGGAGGAAGGAGGAGTTGTCCAGGCAGGAGTTCAGAGGACAAGCAGAGGAGATGGAGGTAGTGGAGGAAGAAGAGGTACGCACCCATGTGGAGGCAGCGGAGGAAGTGTTGGAGGAGAAGGACGAGGTGATGGCCATGGAGGAAGCTGAGGAAGAAGTTCTTACCCCAGGCGAGGGGGCTGTTAGCGAGTGAGAGGAGTATTCCTGGTTGGAAGCTACAGAGGAGATTGTGGAGATGGAGGTTCTCACCCGAGAAGGCATGGTGGAAATGGTGCAGATCAGCGGAGGGCTGAGCTAGGAGGACTAGGGGAGGATGCTGGAGTGCATCCAAAAGAACGTTGACATCTTCGCATGGAGCGCGACAGATATGATGGGGATCGATTTGGACGTAGCCTGTCACCGTGAATTCATAATGACCGTAGCGTGTTCCAAACGCTGTCTTGGGAATGTCACCTTCCCTAATCCGTAATTGGTAATACCCGGATTTCAAATCCAACTTCAAAAAGATGGTTGAGCCTGCTAGCTGATCAAAGAAGTCATCGATCTGTTGAATCGGATACTTGTTTTTCTCCGACAGCTTATTCAATTCGCGGTAATCAATACATAGCTGCAAACTACCGTCTTTCTTTTTCACAAATAGAACAAGCGCGCTCCAAGGTGACATACTTGGGCGTATGTATCCCTGCTCCAACAACTCTTGCAATTGAACTTTCAGTTCGGCCATTTTTTTTGCCGCTACACGATAAGGCGAGCGGGCCACAGGTTTTGCACCTGGCACCAGATCGATAGCGAAGTCGATTTCCCTTTGGGGAGGTAACCCTGGAAGGTCTTTTGGAAATACATCAGCGTATTCCGATACAATCCACACCTCATTCACACTGGCCTTCGACTCCACCGCCTTAATGAGTGTGAAGAATAACTCCGCACCCTTTTGAACTGCCTTAGCGACTTGGAGAGCAGATAACAACATCCCACTCACCCCTCGCATACCAGTGAACTTGGTCTCTTGTTCGGTATTTTGCCCCAGTGTGACCTCTTTTGAAGTGCAATCTATACATGCACGCTGCTCTGAAAGCCAATCCATACCAAAGATTATATGAAACTCTGTAATCGGCAATACGAATGTTTCCACCTTGAATTCCCGACTCCATATCTTTACCTCAAGACCGCAAGATTTATCCGCGCATAACAAACATCCGTTAGGTAGTAGCACCTTTATACTGTCTGTCGTGGTCTGTATAGGCACCCCGATTCGTAAAACGAAATCTTCAGACAGAAATGAATGGGAAGCACCTGTATCAAACAACGCTCGCGCTAGATAATTCCGTATAAGGACAAAACCTATAACACCAAAATTAAACAAGCATAGCACACAATATAAAATAACATTAAAAACTGCGTGCACCTGTGACGACATCGGCCTGCTTAATGGCCTCCTGTTGTCCAAGGTTGAAGACCCGGGGCTGCGCGTGCAATGCAGAAGACTCCACCAGAGTCTTCCCTTTCTCCGCATAAGACGCTCTCGTCTTCTTTTCACCCTTTGGAGGGCCAACTCGGCAATCACGTGCGAAGTGTCCCACCTTCCCACACGTAAAACAGGCGTGAGATCCATACCCCGACGATGCCTCTGTCAGAGTCGCTGAAGGAGCTTGTCCAATAGATTTGGACTTCTTATTCCATATCCTTTTGTACCCAGATTTCTCCGGACGTGGCGGCTTGAACTCCGGCTTTGCAATAGCCAAGGTCCCCTTTGCTTGCCCCCTTTTCATGTCCGTCTCCAGCGATCGAGCCATACAGACTAAGGCTTGAAACCCCTGACTTACAGAACTCGAGAGCAGATATTGTAGCTCATCTCGTAGTCCCGCATAAAACTGACTAGTCTTATGCTCCTCTTCGGCGAAGATAAAACCCGCATATCTTCCTAACCGCGTGAACTCATGAAGATAATCATCCACACTACAATCTCCTTGAGTCAACCACTGAAATTCCATTTCCATTGATATTCTCTGCTCCATTGGCAGATGTTTTGCCAATAATAACCGAGAGAACTCTTCCATCGAGACCTCTGCCAACTGTCTGCCGGCCAAGTGATGCAGTTCAATCTCATCCCACAACAACCGAGCCTCTCCCTCAAGAAGGAAAGTGGCCAACATTACCTTCTGCTTCTCCTCAACTCTGATCGCTCTCATGATTCTCTTGATCCTTGCAAGCCAATCCTCCGCTTGGGCCGGGGATCCCGCCCCTATAAATTGAGGAGGATTGAAGCTCATAAATTGCTTCAATTATTGATCTGCTGCCCGCGGATCAACTACAGCTTTTTCCGGTTCTTGCCTTAGCCCAGCATGCGTTGGCACCACAGCTGGACGTGCTTGCCCAGCCTACTGAGCATTCGTCACAGCAAGTACTGTCTCCGTAATTAAACACATAGTTTCAGCAGATGGAGGAGATGTGGGCACCTCAGCCGGTGCCGCACTTTCAACAGAATGTTGAGGTTCCGATTGACCCGCGACACTTCTAGTCACCTATATGTGTAGAAACACAATTAAACGACTAAAAAACGGCAAACATACAAAAATGAACACTCCAGCTCACCAAACAAGTGTATTTACATTCCTAAGTGTACATTCTTGAGTTCAATTTATGTGTTATAACGGCAGCACTGACACATGCTTGCCACCCCTCAAAAGAATTCATCCTCAAATTAAGAAGAGATCGACCAACAAGCTGATACCAAATTATAACGCCCCTACCCGTCAAATAGAATATAATAGAGGGTCCGGTCGGGGCCCCACACCATATTCCACAAACAGGCGGGGACGCTACTAAATAATATCAAAACCAATGTGTCCTAACACAGAGCATTGTAGCGGAAGCTTCACGGTTGAAAACTTGAACTCAAGAATTACAAGAACTGTCCACTATACCAAAATAGGAATGTTTACACCCAAAGCAAATGGCATTATGGCCTTACAGGTTTCTCTTAACAAAAGTGTGGTTTCTAAACATCGGCGCGCAGGCCGGCCACACATGAACAAGAAGAAACAAAACAAAGCCTTCGAGGGCAGCAACGCAGCTTGGGCTTCAACCCGTTAAGTCCCGTTCGGACCAGCACCACCTGCACTTGCAAGAACCAATCCACCAAGTGGTGGCAAACAGGGCAATGGTCAGCATTCAGCTGACCAATTATAACGGCCCTGCCCCTGACATGGGGAAGCGGAATTCCTTCCCTGCACAACATTTTACATCTCATACATATATATCCAGCCACCGAGGCAATACATATCACAAATGCCGGCACGAAGGCCCGACATTCCGTACACTCAGGGCACATTCTGGTGTATCGGAAACACCGGGTCCCACCACCGTTCAGAGGTCCCGACATGACGGTCCAATTTGAGCATTTCTAGTCTGATTGGCACGCAAACCATCGACTCTCGCTATGTGATCCTAATAGGGCCTTAAGCACCCAAGGTTAGACAACCATAATGCGGGTTCAGATCCACCTTTCCCGTTGCTCAAAATCGTCAGACTCAAGACTGGACTGACGCGGGTATGGCTTCACTTTGCTCGTCTGCCACCAAGGCATTTCTTCAGTTGCAGCCTAATGGATCAACTTCATCCCATATGGCACTCACGGCCACAAGAGTTGAACCCAACTCTCACCATTTCCTGGACTTCCTCTAGTACTTCCTGCGGCACCAAGCCACAGGTATCCACCACAGATTTCATGCATACAAGCAATATTCACGGAGTCTTCTCCGATGTGCAAACAAGCATCACCAATCTAGACCAACATGTCTAGATGGGCTTCACACAGCATGCCTAACCGTACTCATACTTCCGATTCTAATGCAATACAACAAGGGACGTACCGCCGACCCAAGGGAATCACTTCGTCATCCACCTTTTGTTGGAGGATTCCTATGCAAATGCAGGAAAGAAGGACTTCACTTGTCCAAGAAGGAAATCGTTACCCTTGAAGGACACTTTTGATCCATGGCGAAAAGCACATGGTTGGAAAGCTTTGCAGCGATCAAGCCTCCACAGAGTTGAACTCGGCTCGCGATTTGGACCACCGCAGCACCACCGGTAGCCGGCTTCCCTTCTTCTTCCTCCCCTTGCTCTCCTCTCTCTCTTCACTTTGGAAAGAGAATGACACAAATCAAATGAGTTTTATACATCTCAAATCTGGCATTATAACCCCAGGGAAAAGCCTAGACCATTGGATCTTGGTCAAAGAAAATGGAAGGCTCAGATTAGCCCTGAAATTGATTTTCCTGGGCCGAACACGGGTTGTGACACGCCCGTATCACAGGCCGTGTTCCTGAAGCAGTGCACAACCGACTTAAAATAAACCAGAATACGAGCAGCGACATGCCCGTGTCAGCCCTGACACGCCCGTGTCAACCAGTATACGACTGTGTGCCTGGTCGTGTCACCCTTGTAACTCGATCTCCAAAATCACCTGAGAACAATACGGCTATGGCGCATGCCCGTGTCCCCAGCCATGTGCCAAAGACGCCCCTGTGACACGCTCGTGTCACAGGTCGTGTTCTCCTCGGACACAACTGGCCCTCAGCTAAGCTAGACACGCCCTGGGACACGCCCGTGTTGTAAGACCCCTTTTTTTTTCTTTTTCAACCACCGGGGTCTTAGCCCAGAATTGCCGCTTTGCGGTGGCACCGACATCTCGGGAAGGCAACCACTACAAAATGCCAATTCTGCCGGCCCTTTTCGATCACAAGAGAGAGAAGCATTTATACAAAAGTGTAAACAAGTCCACAGAAAACATGTAATTAAAAGAGAATCATATCAAGTCCATCAATACATAACATCAGGAAAATAGATAAATGGGCTCGAGCCCAGTACATCTGAGTCCTCACTACAAGTCTCTCATCGCGGAAGCTAAGAAAATGCTAATCACTCACGGAGCTGGTCGCAGGTGCACCGGTGCTAGACTGTCCCACCTCCATGCGCACCGTACTCCGCTGGTGCTGGTCCCTGTCTCCCATCCGGAGCTCCTGTAATGTTTGGTTCGAAAACCATTAGTCATAAAAACTAAGCCCTATCATCCCCTACCCCTCCCACCACGGCTCCTAAGCACCGGGCGGAGAGGAGGAAAGGGAAGCTACAAAAGTGGAGAGTAGTCAAGCAAGTGACGGTGGACCTAACTAGCAAGGTATATCAGGTGAACAATATAAATGTTGTAATAGGTAGAACAATTAATAAATAGCAAATTGCATTAAAGACTGCTAGAGAATAGAAAGTAAGCAACGAGTAAGTAAGTATGTAAGCAACCTTAACTTATATGAATGCCCATACAAACTTATAAGTTAAGGGATCTTCTGCAAGGCTCCCATCGTATAAAAAGTCCCATACCGATTTATACGTTGGGGTGTCGGTTGTATGCAAATATGAGTGTAGTGATATGCTATGCCATGATTCATGCAAGTGCAACCCACGCACACGACTCTATGCGCACAGACCTTTAGTTCCCCCTGTTCGGGAGGCTAGCTTCACCCCCAGGAACCTCCGTAGTGGCAAACGGAGACAGTGGGTCGGGCCCCCCACTCCTAGGCGGGTAACCACACTACCAGGCCTAGCCCTTCCGTACGCCCCTAGAAGAACACAACCTAGAGTATCCGCGTACTGCTGCTGGATGTACCCTCCAGACTTTTCACCGAGTCATCGTACCGCTGTCGGTGTGATCGATCGCCTAGTACCGATGACCCACCACTTTTCTCCGTACTCCACCCTCGAGCCCGCGGCCCCCCGGACAGTACTGTCCGTGCATCTACCTTCAGAGCTACTGTCTGATGGCAAGTAATCCTATAATTCTACTTTCCTAACTACCGGGGAGTGAGTGTGTGCAACCCTAGTTATACTAGTTGCTCTTTTAATTTTATTACTCCTATGGTTTACGTTAGCCCAGGACTGCCCCCGGTATACCCCGTGAAGGGCTCTCAAGGGGCACTAGGAACCAAGACGGTGCATTACGGCCCGAAGTTCCCTTTCGCAAGGCATTGATTATTATTGGTTGTCTATCCTTTACCCAATCCCCTTTTGTTGCTTCAGTTCTAACCCTAGAGTATTAAGACTCTTCCTCTTCTTCCCGGGACGGACGATCTTTCGTCGTTCCCGTACTCCCTTACCCTAACCAGTCCCACATTCTACTTATCCTGACTTCTAATAATGAACTCGACCTTAACTTGCCCTACCAACCATCGATTATCAGAATTCCGTGGTTTTACTAAATGCAGACCATCCTAAACTATATGAGGTACAGAAGGGGAGGTACTCCAAATTATCTTCCAAATCTCCTATAAAATTTACCGGAGATCTATCATGACTTAATTAGCTTAAATCCAGAAATTTATAATTTTCCTAATTAATCTGATATTTATTTTATTTTTCTCAAAGATTGGCCATGGGTAATTTTTAACATGAACTACATGATATTCTTAAGTTATGGCCGCCCAAAAATTGTGATCACTAAATAACAGTAAGGTATCATCAAATACTAATTTTCAGGATTTTACAAAAGATATTTAGCCTCTAATTAATTTATCCATTATAATCCTATTATTCTCATGTAAAGAAGGAAGTACTGAAATTACTCTTCATAAAATTATGGAAAAATTATTAATTAATAGTATGATATAGAAGAGATCATTGTGCAAAGAATCATAATTTTATCAGCTTGTTAAGCACCAAAATAGATTTAATCCGATATCCATGATAAATAATACTTAATGAAGCAAGCCCTAGAATTAAGCTTCTAAAAATCCCATAAAAATTCACGGAGTTTTGAAATCATAATAAAGGTCCTCTGCCTAAATTTCATCAATTTTCCAGGAAGTTTGTACTCTCTAATAAATTTTCTAAGCAAATCATGCAACTACTAATTCATTAAAGAAGTACCCAAAATAGTGATCATAAAATTTATAAAAAAATATCCAGAGCTTGTACTACCCCTATAATCCACTCTACCCAATTATCATCACTTTTCAATGTGATTTGGTGTCATTTCCTATCTCTACAAGTTTTGCGCCCTAAACTAGGGTTAGATATTTAGATATCCCAACGATCTCCAAATCCACTAAAATCTCATCCAGAGAACTATATTAGCCCTATGGTTCTCATAACCCGACCTCGGGTCAATCCAAGGTCATTTGACCACATGACCTTCACAAACCACCAAGATCCATCTTTAGGGTTTGGCCTTGGTCCTTAGGTTAAACTTACCCCGATCCACCTCAAACTCCATGAGGGGGTGCTAGAGAACATTACTAGCCAGTGGTAAAAATCTCAGCCTCTGTTGAGGTGATCTCACCACTCGAACTTCAAAAGTGCACTTTTAACCTAAGGCCCCTTAATAGGGCAAAACTTAGGGTTGAACATTTCTAATCCAAACCATCTCCAAATGAGATGAAAAATTATACAGAAACTTATGGTGAACCCAGGGACCACTCACCAAAATTTGGGAGGGTTTGGAAATTATTTAACTATCTAATTAAATTCGGCTAGGATTATTGAATTTTTTCTAGAAACTATAGAAAAATATTCTCCAAAAATTCTCATTTTTGGATAGCACCTAGATATATGTAGGATTAGACCACATCTCAAATTTCAAGTTGTTTGGACGACTGGATTGGAGTGGGGAATTTTTCTAAGGTCAAGGCAGCCCTCTGGATAGACCTCACCAAAAAGGGTGCTGTGGTCTAACCAGGATTCCAAATTGAACGAATTTAATTTTGTCTAAAACTAGACCTCAAGGGCTACAGTTTCTATCTTGACCACTTTTCCTGTAGGAGCCTCTAAGTATTTTTCCCAAATTATTTAACATGACAGAAATCTCATTCAGAAATTGATTTTACAAATAAAATCTAATTAAAGGCACTGTTCATCTTCTTCTACAGCCCGAACCAGAGCCTGAAAACCTAATTTTCCTGTAGCCTTGCCAAGCTATTTCCCGGCCACCCAGCCATCTCCCTGGCCGGCCACCACCACCACCACCTCCGTTGAGGCGAGGGCTAACGTCGGGCGGCGGCACGGCCGCCGGAGAGGCGGTTTCCGGCGAACCCGCCACCATGAAATTTTTGGAAAAACCACCATTACGCTCACCCGATCTGGCTCTTTTGAGCCCGATATCTCTCCTAACGATTCCTAAGATCTATCCGCAGAAGAAGAGGGAGGGGAGGACCTTGTTCGCGGGTTGAAGGCGTGCAGAGCGTCGGGAAGCCATTTGCGCGGTGGTGGCGTCACCGGAAATTCTTCAATAGCAAGGGGAAGTCTGGAATAGTTTGAGGGAGTGTAACCGTTTCCTCTTGCTGTCAGAAACCTTTTATAGATGAGCAAAAGGGGAGGGGAAAGGGTGAAACGTTGGAGATGAAACGTTGGAGATGAAACGTTTCGGTTATGCCGATTGGCAGTTGAAAAGTTGGGAGTGAAGAGGTGCTTGCCAGGTGGCAATTTCCTATTGGACCCTCTTTTCCTTAATTATTAACATAATTAAAGTAGGAAAAGACCCATAAATACTCTTGGTTTTCATCCCCACAGCCAGAATTTATTAAGGCGTCGGTTACCGAAATTTCCAGTCTGGCTGACGTTTCGGCCTTGGTCACGGGCGTGACACATGGGTCACGGGCGTGACAGGCCTGGTTAGCAGTTCTGGGTTCGACGATCGTCGAACTGAGATCGACGATCGTCGAAGGGTGGTCACGGGCGTGACACTTATGTCACGGGCGTGACAGGCCTGGTGACTAATTCTGGTCGACGATCGTCGAGCTGAAATCGACGATCGTCGAGCGTGGTCACGCCCAATGTCACGGGCGTGACAGTGCGGGTCACGGGCGTGACATGCCTGACGACTAGTTCTGGGTCGACGATCGTCGAACTGAAATCGGCGATCGTCGAGCGCGGTCACGCCCAATGTCACGGGCGCGACAATGCAAGTCACGGGCGTGACATGGCGTGTGGTCAATTTTGGGTCGACGATCGTCGAATTGGGGTTCGACGATCGTCGAGCGTGTCACACCCTTTGTCACGGGCGTGACCTGGAGGGTCACGGGCGTGACAGACCCGTGTGGCCGAATTTGGTTCGACGATCGTCGAGTTGGGATCGACGATCGTCGAGCGTGTCACGCCCTTGTCACGGGCGTGACATGGCGGGTTACGGGCGTGACCAACCCGTGAGCCGATTTCTTAGTCGATTTATTTCAAGTTTTTGGGCTCCCTAGGGTTCTACCACAACCATCCGACTCCTAGGGGTCTAGCCGGAAATGGGATGTTACAAATCCCAATAAACAAAACAAAGATTTCGTCCCCGAAATCAAGGTTAAGCCTACGGGACTCAAATCGGGAAAAGTTAAGCTTGTAACATCCCATGAGAACCGAGTGATTACCTCCCTACGCTACGTTTGCTTGTGCGGTTTCGAGTCTAAGGTTATTTCGCCCACCTAACTAGGTATATACACCCCAATAAACAAAAGATTAGCCCCTATTCTTGAAATTTCAATTCCATTGGTTTAAAACAGGAAGGCAATTGATTGTCCAGAGGGGTTTTGAGGTATACCTGACGAAAAAGTTCCGGATATTTTTGCCGCATCAAGTCCTGTGGTTCCCATGTATGCTCCTCCTGCCCATGATTGTCCCACAGAACCTTGACTAACGGATCTTCTTTCTCCGCAAGACTCGCACTGCCGTATCGTCAATCCTGATAGGCTCCACGTTGACTGACCGATCCGAGGCCACCGGGCCATCTGCCGAGGGAATCAGCTGCTCAGGGCGTAGCAGAGCCTCCGAAGTGAGGAGACGTGGAAGACGTCATGCAATCCCGCTAACTCCGGCGGTAGTTCCAGTTTATAGGCTAAGGGGCCGATCCGCTCCAGGATCCTGTAGGGCCCCATATATCTTGGACTGAGCTTCCTCCGCCTGCGAACCCGCGAGACTCCGTGCATCGGCCGTATCTTCAAGAAAACTCGATCCCCCACCTGGAACTCCACTTGGCGATGCCTCGCATCGTAGTATTTCGCCTGTCTACTCTGGGCTTCCAACATCCTGTCTCGGATCAATCTGATCTGAGCATCTGTATCTCCCACAAACTCCGAGCCCAGTGCCTGCGGATCCTCATCCTGAACCCATGATAGTGGGGTTCTACATCTCCTTCCGTACAACGCTTCGTATGGAGCCATGCCTATGCTGGACTGATGAGAGTTGTTGTACGAGAACTCGACCAGTGGCAACAATCTCTCCCAAGGCTCGCCACGGTCCAAAATACACAGTCGTAACAGATCCTCCAGTGTACGGTTTGTGCGCTCTGTCTGTCCGTCGGTCTGAGGGTGGAAAGCTGTGCTGAATGCCAACCGAGAACCCAGATGGGCCTGGACTGACCTCCATTCCCTGGATGTGAACCGCCCATCCCGATCCGAAACGATAGTCTTGGGCACCCCATGATAACGCACAAACTGCTCGATGAACCTCCGTACTAATACACTGACCGGTGTGTCCTTCGCCACTGGGATGAATCTGGCCACCTTTGTCAGCCTGTCCACTATCACCCAGATCGAGTCGTTCCCGCACGGGATCTAGGTAGCCCATGTATGAAGTCCATGGCTATATCTTCAAACTTCCACTCCGGCACTGGAAGCGGCTGCAGCAATCCTGCCGGGTTCCTACACTCCGCCTTCACGAGCTGGCAGGCTTCACAATGCGTCACAAAATATGTAATATCTTTCTTCATGCCCGGCCAGTACATCGTCCTCTTTAGATCCTTTACCATCTTGGTGATCCCCGGGTGTACCGAATACCGGCTGCAGTGAGCTTCCATCAAAATGTCCTCCCGGATCCGTCCTCCTGCTGGTATGTAGACTCTGCCCCGGAAACACAGAAGCCCATCCCTCAAAGTGTAATCTCCTGTCGTGCCTTCCTCCAAGGCCGGAATATCGGCTCAGCTCTCTCGTCCAGCCTCTGCCCATCTCTGATGCGGTCTCGGATGTCATCTGTAGTAGCCATCGACCCCAGGTACTCCATGTACAGCTCCGGGTCATCCTCAGATACTAGCGAAATCTGCATCTCCTCGAATGATCTAATCAACTCCAAGGCCATCAGCTGCGGGCCTACTCCAGTCGTATTTGCTCTCCGGCTCAGAGCATCCGCAACCACGTTCGCCTTCCCCGGATGGTAGTGCATGGTATACTGGTAATCCGAAAGGAACTCCACCCAGCGTCTCTGCCTGATGTTTAACTCCTTCTGGGTGTCGACGTACTTCAGATTCTTGTGATCGGAGAAGATATCACAATGTACCCCGTAGAGATAGTGCCGCCAGATCTTAAGAGCAAAAATGACTGCCCCCATCTCCAAATCGTGCACGGGGTAGTTCTGCTCGTGCAGCTTCAACTGACGGGAGGCATAGGCGATTACGTGCCCATTCTGCATAAGGACGGCGCCCATCCCCTGATAGGAAGCATCTGCATATACCTGAAATCCTCGTCCTCGGTCCTGTCCTCGCCCGCCAAACTGTCGGGGAGGTGGAGCGCCCTGATGTGCTGGTGGGGGTGCTCGCCCCACAGGGCAGTTTCGCTTGATATGCCCCGGTTGGTTGCACTGATAACATACCGGTGGCTGCCCTGCCGTCCTTGGCATTTCCAGCATCTGTATAGGCTGGGGAGCCAATACCCCCTGAGTCCTCTGCTCCTGCCCAAACTCCTGACGGGGCTGATCCCCGTTCCTTCTCTCTCCAATAACCTGGCCTCGAGGGCGGTCTCTACGTCCCCCAATCACTGTATCATCAGCCGGTCTCTTCCGGCTCCTCACTGTCAGCTGATCCGCCTCTCTCTTCTTAGCCATCTCCAGAATCCTGGCCAGACTCCCCTCTGAAACGAAAAGGAGGGCCTGCCTCATGTCATCCTGCAGCCCCTTATAAAACCTCCGGGCATAGCCAGCATCGTCTAACTGGTAAGCGTCCGCATATCGGGCCAGGTGTGTGAACTCCTGATAGTACTCCACCACAGTCCTGCTCCCCTGCCTCAACCGCAGGAACCTATCCTCCAGGTCATCTCTCGCCGACTGAGGTACAAAGTGTCCCAAGAGCGCTGCTCTGAACTCCTCCCAAGTAATATCGGCACAATCCACCCCTGCAAAGGTGGTGTCCAGCTGAGATTTCCACCATCTCTTTCCGTGTGACTCTAAGCAGGAGACTGCCAAAGCGACTGCCTCCTCCGTGGGGCATCGAATCCCTGCCAGCATCTCGTAAATGGTGTCCAACCACTCCTCCGTATGTACTGCGGACTCCGTCCCCTGGTAGGATGGAGGGGATAGTCCCCGGAAGACAGTCATCCAATTGGCCCCGGGGTTCGGCTGTGGGGCCGGGGCTTGCTGAGCTCTGAAGGCCTCCAGGATGGCCGTCAATGTTTGCCCCATCTCCGTCTACTGGAACGGAATGGGTGCTGGCGGAGTCAGGACCACATCCGGGGCCTGAGGTGTCCCATGCTGCGATGTAGGGTTTGTCGCAGGCTACAAGCAAAAATTCCATTTGTTAGAGAGCGAATGAATGGAATTTAAGAAGAGTTATGATGGACTTTCACATGTGATTTCTCTTATGGGCACACCACTGCTTCCGCTGCTAGTTTGTCCGCAAACTAAGCTCGCACGGGGGTGGCCTAAGGTTTTTGTGGACTACTTCTCTTTCGATGGAGGTCTGCCTCTGATACCACTTGTAAGACCCCTTTTTTTTTTCTTTTTCAACCACCGGGGTCTTAGCCCAGAATTGCCGCTTTGCGGTGGCACCGACATCTCGGGAAGGCAACCACTACAAAACGCCAATTCTGCCGGCCCTTTTCGATCACAAGAGAGAGAAGCATTTATACAAAAGTGTAAACAAGTCCACAGAAAACATGTAATTAAAAGAGAATCATATCAAGTCCATCAATACATAACATCAGGAAAATAGATAAATGGGCTCGAGCCCAGTACATCTGAGTCCTCACTACAAGTCTCTCATCGCGGAAGCTAAGAAAATGCTAATCACTCACGGAGCTGGTCGCAGGTGCACCGGTGCTAGACTGTCCCACCTCCATGCGCACCGTACTCCGCTGGTGCTGGTCCCTGTCTCCCATCCGGAGCTCCTGTAATGTTTGGTTCGAAAACCATTAGTCATAAAGACTAAGCCCTATCATCCCCTACCCCTCCCACCACGGCTCCTAAGCACCGGGCGGAGAGGAGGAAAGGGAAGCTACAAAAGTGGAGAGTAGTCAAGCAAGTGACGGTAGACCTAACTAGCAAGGTATATCAGGTGAACAATATAAATATTGTAATAGGTAGAACAATTAATAAATAGCAAATTGCATTAAAGACTGCTAGAGAATAGAAAGTAAGCAACGAGTAAGTAAGTATGTAAGTAACCTTAACTTATATGAATGCCCATACAAACTTATAAGTTAAGGGATCTTCTGCAAGGCTCCCATCGTATAAAAAGTCCCATACCGATTTATACGTTGGGGTGTCGGTTGTATGCAAATATGAGTGTAGTGATATGCTATGCCATGATTCATGCAAGTGCAACCCACGCACACGACTCTATGCGCACAGACCTTTAGTTCCCCCTGTTCGGGAGGCTAGCTTCACCCCCAGGAACCTCCGTAGTGGCAAACGGAGACAGTGGGTCGGGCCCCCCACTCCTAGGCGGGTAACCACACTACCAGGCCTAGCCCTTCCGTACGCCCCTAGAAGAACACAACCTAGAGTATCCGCGTACTGCTGCTGGATGTACCCTCCAGACTTTTCGCCGAGTCATCGTACCGCTGTTGGTGTGATCGATCGCCTAGTACCGATGACCCACCACTTTTCTCCGTACTCCACCCTCGAGCCCGCGGCCCCCCGGACAGTAGTGTCCGTGCATCTACCTTCAGAGCTACTGTCTGATGGCAAGTAATCCTATAATTCTACTTTCCTAACTACCGGGGAGTGAGTGTGTGCAACCCTAGTTATACTAGTTGCTCTTTTAATTTTATTACTCCTATGGTTTACGTTAGCCCAGGACTGCCCCCGGTATACCCCGTGAAGGGCTCTCAAGGGGCACTAGGAACCAAGACGGTGCATTACGGCCCGAAGTTCCCTTTCGCAAGGCATTGATTATTATTGGTTGTCTACCCTTTACCCAATCCCCTTTTGTTGCTTCAGTTCTAACCCTAGAGTATTAAGACTCTTCCTCTTCTTCCCGGGACGGACGATCTTTCGTCGTTCCCGTACTCCCTTACCCTAACCAGTCCCACATTCTACTTATCCTGACTTCTAATAATGAACTCCACCTTAACTTGCCCTACCAATCATCGATTATCAGAATTCCGTGGTTTTACTAAATGCAGATCATCCTAAACTATATGAGGTACACAAGGGGAGGTACTCCAAATTATCTTCCAAATCTCCTATAAAATTTACCGGAGATCTATCATGACTTAATTAGCTTAAATCCAGAAATTTATAATTTTCCTAATTAATCTGATATTTATTTTATTTTTCTCAAAGATTGGCCATGGGTAATTTTTAACATGAACTACATGATATTCTTAAGTTATGGCCGCCCAAAAATTGTGATCACTAAATAACAGTAAGGTATCATCAAATACTAATTTGCAGGATTTTACAAAAGATATTTAGCCTCTAATTAATTTATCCATTATAATCCTATTATTCTCATGTAAAGAAGGAAGTACTGAAATTACTCTTCATAAAATTATGGAAAAATTACTGATTAATAGTATGATATAGAAGAGATCATTGTGCAAAGAATCATAATTTTATCAGCTTGATAAGCACCAAAATAGATTTAATCCGATATCCATGATAAATAATACTTAATGAAGCAAGCCCTAGAATTAAGCTTCTAAAAATCCCATAAAAATTCACGGAGTTTTGAAATCATAATAAAGGTCCTCTGCCTAAATTTCATCAATTTTCCAGGAAGTTTGTACTCTCTAATAAATTTTCTAAGCAAATCATGCAACTACTAATTCATTAAAGAAGTACCCAAAATAGTGATCATAAAATTTATAAAAAAAAATCCAGAGCTTGTACTACCCCTATAATCCACTCTACCCAATTATCATCACTTTTCAATGTGATTTGGTGTCATTTCCTATCTCTACAAGTTTTGCGCCCTAAACTAGGGTTAGATATTTAGATATCCCAACGATCTCCAAATCCACTAAAATCTCATCCAGAGAACTATATTAGCCCTATGGTTCTCATAACCCGACCTCGGGTCAATCCAAGGTCATTTGACCACATGACCTTCACAAACCACCAAGATCCATCTTTAGGGTTTGGCCTTGGTCCTTAGGTTAAACTTACCCCGATCCACCTCAAACTCCATGAGGGGGTGCTAGAGAACATTACTAGCCAGTGGTAAAAATCTCAGCCTCTGTTGAGGTGATCTCACCACTCGAACTTCAAAAGTGCACTTTTAACCTAAGGCCCCTTAATAGGGCAAAACTTAGGGTTGAACATTTCTAATCCAAACCATCTCCAAATGAGATGAAAAATTATACAGAAACTTATGGTGAACCCAGGGACCACTCACCAAAATTTGGGAGGGTTTGGAAATTATTTAACTATCTAATTAAATTCGGCTAGGATTATTGAATTTTTTCTAGAAACTATAGAAAAATATTCTCCAAAAATTCTCATTTTTGGATAGCACCTAGATATATGTAGTATTAGACCACATCTAAAATTTCAAGTTGTTTGGACGACTGGATTGGAGTGGGGAATTTTTCTAAGGTCAAGGCAGCCCTCTGGATAGACCTCACCAAAAAGGGTGCTGTGGTCTAACCAGGATTCCAAATTGAACGAATTTAATTTTGTCTAAAACTAGACCTCAAGGGCTACAGTTTCTATCTTGACCACTTTTCCTGTAGGGGCCTCTAAGTATTTTTCCCAAATTATTTAACATGACAGAAATCTCATTCAGAAATTGATTTTACAAATAAAATCTAATTAAAGGCACTGTTCATCTTCTTCTACAGCCCGAACCAGAGCCTGAAAACCTAATTTTCCTGTAGCCTTCCCAAGCTATTTCCCGGCCACCCAGCCATCTCCCTGGCCGGCCACCACCACCACCACCTCCGTTGAGGCGAGGGCTAACGTCGGGCGGCGGCACGGCCGCCGGAGAGGCGGTTTCCGGCGAACCCGCCACCATGAAATTTTTGGAAAACCACCATTACGCTCACCCGATCTGGCTCTTTTGAGCCCGATATCTCTCCTAACGATTCCTAAGATCTATCCGCAGAAGAAGAGGGAGGGGAGGACCTTGTTCGCGGGTTGAAGGCGTGCAGAGCGTCGGGAAGCCATTTGCGCGGTGGTGGCGTCGCCGGAAATTCTTCAACAGCAAGGGGAAGTCTGGAATAGTTTGAGGGAGTGTAACCGTTTCCTCTTGCTGTCAGAAACCTTTTATAGATGAGCAAAAGGGGAGGGGAAAGGGTGAAATGTTGGAGATGAAACGTTGGAGATGAAACGTTTCGGTTATGCCGATTGGCAGTTGAAAAGTTGGGAGTGAAGAGGTGCTTGCCAGGTGGCAATTTCCTATTGGACCCTCTTTTCCTTAATTATTAACATAATTAAAGTAGGAAAAGACCCATAAATACTCTTGGTTTTCATCCCCACAGCCAGAATTTATTAAGGCGTCGGTTACTGAAATTTCCAGTCTGGCTGACGTTTCGGCCTTGGTCACGGGCGTGACACATGGGTCACGGGCGTGACAGGCCCGGTTAGCAGTTCTGGGTTCGACGATCGTCGAACTGAGATCGACGATCGTCGAAGGGTGGTCACGGGCGTGACACTTATGTCACGGGCGTGACAGGCCTGGTGACTAATTCTGGTCGACGATCGTCGAGCTGAAATCGACGATCGTCGAGCGTGGTCACGCCCAATGTCACGGGCGTGACAGTGCGGGTCACGGGCGTGACATGCCTGACAACTAGTTCTGGGTCGACGATCGTCGAACTGAAATCGGCGATCGTCGAGCGCGGTCACGCCCAATGTCACGGGCGTGACAATGCAAGTCACGGGCGTGACATGGCGTGTGGTCAATTTTGGGTCGACGATCGTCGAATTGGGGTTCGACGATCGTCGAGCGTGTCACACCCTTTGTCACGGGCGTGACCTGGAGGGTCACGGGCGTGACAGACCTGTGTGGCCGAATTTGGTTCGACGATCGTCGAGTTGGGATCGACGATCGTCGAGCGTGTCACGCCCTTGTCACGGGCGTGACATGGCGGGTCACGGGCATGACCAACCCGTGAGCCGATTTCTTAGTCGATTTATTTCAAGTTTTTGGGCTCCCTAGGGTTCTACCACAACCATCCGACTCCTAGGGGTCTAGCCGGAAATGGGATGTTACACGTGTCCCAGGCCGTGTCCACTTGACATGCCCTGAGACACGCTCGTGTCTCAGGCCGTGTCAGCCAACCTGAATCCTAATTTTGGCTTTTGAGATTTCTGGGGTGTTACAGTAGGGCTGCAAATAACCTTCTAGAATAGTAGAGTTTGGTTGTTAACATACCACTTTTGGCTGTATATATCTGTTTAGAATAGAGGAGCCTCGCTATTTGTAGACCAGACTTTAAAAACTATAAATAGACCCAAGGGGTATCTCAGAAGACAAGTTTTCGAGCATTCCAATCTTCTTACTCTCTGATCTCCTAGTGCTTTCTTAGGTACCCTTAGCTCAGCACAGGCTAAGGAGGGGAAGCGCTCTAAGATCTTCCGGGTGTGTGGTGGGACCTCCGTGTTGGAGCCTTAGATTGGTTTTGATTCTAAGTCTTTGGTTGTTCAAGCTCGCTAGGGAGAAGTAAGTGTGCGGTCACACCTTCCCCAAGGATTCAAACTCCACAGAAGCCGAATTTTGGTTTCAACACTATAAAGTTCTCGATAGGCGCTAATGCAAGAAGAATCCTAATAGTAGATAGGTAACATATAGATGAATAGACATCAAAGTAATTTATTCCCCCATGATGCTTATAATATTTTGCTACTAGATGTGCTTTATACATAACTATAAATCCATCACTATGTAATTTCTTCTTCAACACCCACTTGCATCATAGGACTTTAGCTCATTTCGGCAGGTCAACTAGATGTCAAGTGTTGTTCTATAGCAGAAAGTCCATCTCATCATCGATAGTTTCTGCCCACATCAATGAATCTCTAGATAACATTGCTTCCTGGTAGGGGGATGAATCATCATCTAAGTGGTAGGTAACAAAATTCTCACCAAAATTATTAAAGATTTTTTCTCTTATAGATGCTCTAATTAGAATAGGTTTTACCTCAAAAGGTTGGGGAGCAGTGTTAGAGGGGCCAGCTTCAGGTTCTATAGTAGATTCTAAAATCATATTAGTAGACCCGGAGACAGACAAACCATGATCCTTGATAAATTTATTTTCAAAGAATATGACATATCTTGTATTCGCATATAAGCAATACAACCCTAAGTCTTTAGAGTATTATATCTTCAAGGATGACCATGTCATAGCTCATACGGGGTAAAAGTGAGCTGAGAATAAGACACTTTATTCAGAATGTGATTTACAGTGAGGACCAGTTCTCTCAAAAGGAACAAGGCATGATAACTGTTAGGAGCATATAATCAACTATTACAGTTGTATTATTACGTTCTGGTTTATCTCTTGTCTATATTCCTTGCTCTATAATCCCCAATCAGTCTTGAGAGTCAAAAAGAGTAAGCATATGAATACTCCAGAACTCGTACATTTCTCCATTAAAGATTGGAACACCAGTTTGACTATAAAGGGGAACAAAGTTGGTAGATGATGATGCCATGTAATCTTCTCTTGCTATTTTCTGATAGTATAGCTCAGTTGTGAAGACCTTTCACCTTAATTGTACCAAGATGTGGCTATGATACCAATCTTAGGATCGTTCAATAAAATATATATAAAGTTTTATAAAAAATATAAAAAGTTGTATAAGAATCAAAGCAAGAGATTTTATTTTTCCTTTTTCAAAAGTATATATATTACATGAGCTTGAGCCTTTTTATTGGTCTAGCAAGTACAGTAAGATAAACATTATACAGGTGTAGTTATAACATGGCTCTAATGAAGTAAACTCCTCCACGACTCTTCCTTTTTGTTACTTATCATCTTTGATTTTTATGGCTCTTCTTATTTTTGTGCTTTCTCATGTGTCATTGCTAGGGCTGGCTTTTCTTCCGGTAACATACCAGCTGGTGTCGCCTCCTGATCACTTCTGTTTCTCCTTCAAACCTGGCCTGACTGCTTTTGACAATGTAGCCAGTATGGCAGCATGGTAATGACCAATTAATTAGTTTGTAGTTTTAATTAGTTAGTAAAAAAATCAAATCAAGCCTGGGTTGTTGGAACTTAACCTCACCGGGAGCACGAGGAGTATCGATGAAGTCAAACAGGAATTAAATAGTAGTACAAGACAAATCAGTGTAAGTAATAAATAAATAGCAAGTGGGTTGTTTAGATAAAAAGCCTGATGTAAAAGTAATGAGTACTTCCTGTAAACAGTGAGTTGTAATAAATGCCACCAAGTAGATATATGGCTATATATATATATATGGGTCTATGTACTGTGTGATATATAAAAAAAATGAAGAAAGAAGGGAGTTTGAATGTTCTGTGAGTTCTTGCACAAGTGTTTTACTTAAATTTTATGTAACATTGGTATCAGAGAGATTACCAAAAGAGTAAAGCATTATTCGTTCCTCGTTCCTATCAGAGATCAAGATTATCTCTTCAAAATACTTTTGCTCATCATATGGCTTCAACTTCTACAACTGTTCCTTCCAATTTCACTTACTCACAAACTGGTGTTCCAGTTTTTAATGGAGAAGATTATGAGCTATGACATGTCCAAATGAGGATGTTTTTTCAGTCTCAAGGACTGTGGACTCTAGTCACTGACGGTTTCTCACAGCCAACTGAAAAGCACCCACTAAATACCTGGGATGTTGTTGCTGTAAAGAATATACAGATAATCTAAAAAAAGACGCCAAAGCGCTTCTCAATATCCAACAAGGAGTAAGTAAACCAATTTCCCCATGCATTATTGTTGCTGCAACTGCACAAGAAGCTTGGAAAACATTACTTACAGAATATCAAGGAACCGAAAAAATAATTGTCATAAAACTGCAAACAGAATGGACAGAATTTGAAAACATGGGTATGAGCCAAGGTGAAACAATATCTTCTTTCGTTTCTAGAATAAGCATTATGGTCAATAACATCAGGACACTAAGAGATGTTATTGAAGACAGTTAAATTGTTCTAAAAATCCTGAGAAGATTACCTCCAAATTTTAATTATATCATAGCTGCTATAGAGGAATCGAAGGATTTATGCTCATAGTCATTAACTAAGCTAAGAGGTTCTCTTCAAGCTCATGAAGAGAGGTTTTCATCTTCTGAATACTCACAACAACAACAAGCTTTGCAAACTAAATGGCAAAGTAAAAAGGAATCTGAATCTTCTGGCAAAATAGAGAAAGAAATCCCTGCAAATTCTGCTTTCCAAAGATTCCCTAGAGGAACTTTAAGGGGCAAAAATATAGGTATTGGTAGAGAAGTAAGAGAAGGAAGAGAAAGTATGCAAGATAATCACTCAAAGCAATAATATTATGTGTTGTGTAAACGCACTAATCATGATATGACCACTTGTTTCTATCGGTGTAAGACTTGCAAACGACCAAATCATCTTTATAGAGACTGCTGGTCTAAAAACAAACATAGTCAAACATCGGAAGCTAAGGTTGGTGATATTTATCCATCTAATTAAACACATGTTTTGTGCATATGAAGAACCAAACTCCCAAGATCATGACATCTGGATACTAGATAGTGGTTGTTCAAATCACAAGACCCATAATCGTTCTATTTTTCTTCACTTGGCACAACAGTCAATTGAACAAGTAATGTTCGAAAATGGTAATACTATTGACAATAGAAGGCAAAGGAGATGTTCTAGTAATAAGTCCTCAAGGAAGTCAACAAGTTATAAAGAATGTCATGTATGTACCCCACTTACAACAAAACCTATTAAGTGTAGAGCAGTTGATAAAGAATGGGTATACAGTTATATTTGAAAAAGGCAAATGTCAAGTGATTGAATCCTCTACACAACATCCTGTAGTGAAGGTGTTAATGGCAAGTAATCAGATATTCCCATGTCTGTTAAGACATCATGTCACATACTTTTGTGTTAAAGAACAAGAAGTAATCGATCTTTGGCATAGAAGATATGTGCATTTAAATATACTGGATCTCCATAAGCTTCACAAATACTCATTGGTAAGAGGATTACCAAAAATATCAATGAGTGAAGTATATGAAAAATGCATTCTTGGTAAGCAATTTCAGCAAGGTGTTCCAAAAGACTCTAATTGGAGAGCTTCAAAACCCCTACAATTAATACATATGGATCTCTGGGGACCAGCCATCGCTCCATCATTTTCAAGTAATAACTATTTTTTATTAATAGTAGATGACTATTCAAGAATGCAGTGGATATACTTCTTACAACAAAAATCAGAAGTATTCAACACCTTTAAAGCCTTCAAATTATTAGTAGAAAATCAAAGTAATTACAAGATCAAAACTATAAGAAGCGACAAAGGAGGGGAGTTTCAAAATAAGGAATTTAATTTGTATTGCCGCACGGAAGGAATACATAGGCAGTTTTCCACTCCTATGACACCTCAACAGAATGGTGTTGTAGAACGAAGGAATAGAACAGTATTAGAAATGGCAAGAACTATGTTATTAGCAAAACAACTACCAAAAATGTTTTGGGCGAAGGCAGTAAATTGTGTTATTTATTTGTTAAATAGAGCACCAACTAAAGTTGTAAATAGTACACCCTTCCAAAAATGGTACAACGAAAAACCTTTTGTTTCCCATTTTAAAGTCTTTGGATGTATAGCTCATACATACATTCCAAGCTACAAAAAAGATAAATTAGATGTCAAAAGTGAAAATCTCATCATGATTGGCTATAGCGAAGAATCAAAGGCATACAAACTGTTTAATCCAGTTACTCAAAGAGTTGTTTTTTCAAGGAATATTATATTGGAATAAGGAAAAGCTTGGGCATGGGATAAACTAGTGGATCAGAATCAAATTTCAAGGAATATACTGACGATTGAGGATGAAGAAATCACCCCTGTTGGAGCAGATTCTCCTCCACCTCCCAGTCTGTGTTATTCTCCACAGTCTCATAGAGTTTTTGATACTGATGATTCATCACCTCCACCAAGAAAATATAGAAGAGTAGAGGAATTGTATGCTGAACCATATTTGACATATATGGTAACTGAGCCACACTCATATGCAGAAGCAAAAGACAATCCAAAATGGCCGGGTTGATGCAATGAAACAAGAAATACAGATGATAGAGAAGCATGAGACCTGGGAATTAGTAGATAAGCCCTCTAATACAGAAATAATAGGGCTAAAATGGATCTGTAAAGTAAAGTACAATGAAACAGGTAGCATAATAAAATACAAAGCAAGAGTAGTTGCAAAAGGATCTACACAAGTACCAGGCCGTGATTACACAGAGACGTTTGCTCCTGTCACAAGAATGGAAACCGTTCGATTGTTCATTGTCACAGTTGTTCAGCTCAAATTACAAATTTATCAGTTATATATTAAATCTACTTTTCTAAATGGAAAATTAACTGAAGATGTTTATGTACATCAGCCAGAGGGATTTGAGAAAGAAAATAGTGATGGAAAAGTATATAAACTTAAGAAGGCATTGTATGGACTCAAACAAGCCCCACGAGTTTGAAATGCTCACATTGACAATTATCTTCACCAAGAAGGATTTATAAAATGTCCTTTTGAACCAGCGTTTTACTTGCAGAAGAATGAAAAATGTAACTTTCTTATTTCGACACTTTATGTTGACGATATAATATATGTAGGATCTTGTCCAGCTGAAGTTCAAAAGTTCAAAAAAAAATGATGCAAAAATATGAAATGTCTAATCTAGGCATGATGAGATATTTTCTAGGTCTTCAAATCCATCAAGCAACTGACTATGTATTTATTAACCAATAAAAATACATCACTGATATATTAAAGAGATTCCATATGTTTGATACAAATTCAGTAAATACCCCCATGGTGACGTATGAAACATTAAGCATAAGAGATGCCTCACGGCCAGCAGATGAACAAACTATCGAAAAATGGTTCGATCACTGATTTACTTAACAATAACCCGTCCAGATATAGATAATGTTGTAAGTATTGTATTTTGTTTTGTAAGTAATCCTTCACAAATGCACTTAATGGCAGTGAAACGGATAATGAGATACTTGAAAGGAACATCTGATGTTGGATTGTATTATCATCATGAGAAAGATAATACAATAACAGGGTATTGTGATAGTGATTGGGGAGGTTCGTTAGATGATCGAAAAAGCATGAGTGGATATATATTTTCAGCAGATCAAAACATATCGCATGGAGCTCAAAACAACAACAACAAACTTTAGCATTATCTTCTGCAGAGGCAGAGTATGTTGCCTTCGCTCATGCCTCAACAGAAGCCCTATGGCTCCAACGGATGCTGAATGAAATAAACTCGCAAACCTCAGCCAGAGAAACTAATGAAGAAGTAGAGAAAAAAAAGAATAAGACGCCTCTGATTATACATAGTGATAGTCAATCGGCTATCGCTATAGCCAACAATCCAGTCCATCATCAAGGGACAAAGCACATTGATTTAAAGCATCATTTCGTTCGACAACTCGTTGAGAGAAAGAACTTACTCTAAAGTTCTGCAAATCTGAAAATCAACTTACAGATCTCTTAACAAAGCCATTACCTCAAGCTCGATTTGAGATGTTGCGAACCCAAAGCAATATAGAAACTCTAGAGGTTAAAGGGGGAATGTTGGAACTTAACCTCACTGGGAGCACTGGGAGTATCGATGAAGTCAAGCAAGAATTAAATAGTAGTACAAAACAAAACAATATAAGTAATAAACAAATAGCAAGTGGGTTGTTTAGATAAAAAGCCTTATGTAAAAAGTAATGAGTACTTCTTGCAAACGGTGAGTTGTAATAAATGCTACCGAGTAGATATATGGCTATATATATATATATCTGGGTACCGTGTGATATATAAAAAAATATATGAAGAAAGAAGGGAGTTTGAATGTTCTATGAGTTCTTTCACAAGTGTTTTACTTAAATTTCATGTAACATGGGCCTGGCCTACAGACGCGACCTTCCTTAGGAAGAAGGGCCTAGGCTTAGTGTTGATGCTCGAAAATGACACCGACCAGTTAACGGGTGTTCGATCTCACAAGCTAAAGATGAAGGAAGAAGGGTTGCGGGGATGGAGGAGCAAGCTTGCTTGAGCAGAGAAGAAGCTTGCTTGAGCAGAGGAAAAAGCTTGCTCGAGCAGAGAGGGAGCTTGCTCTGGAACTGTCGAGCAGACAGCTACTTGAATGGTTAGCTTTGCAGGTTGATGCCGAGAGAGGAGAGAAGAAGAGAGGAGGCCGCTAGCAGCGGCAACAGCAGACTTCGCCCGCCGCGGCTTGAATGCCACTCTTGCGACGGGCTTTTCCTTTATTCAAGAAGAGTTACAACTTGCTATTGCACCATTATATGAAAAAGCAGTAAAGGGTACAATGGGGGAAGCTGGCGGTTGAGGAAGGAGATGCCAGAAACTGAGCAAAAGAGGCTGCAGAGAGCTGGAAAACTGAGGCTGCAGAGGCTGCTGAAGCTGCCTGCTGATGGCAGAAAAACTAAGTGTCCAGTCCCTGACGACCTGGGAGACCTGGAAATCGGAGGCTGCGGAGGCTGCGCAAGCTGCTGAGAGCAGAAAAAGCTAAGTCCACAGCCCTTGACGACCTGGGCGGACTGGAGATTTGAGTCCGCAGACCTTGCTTGATCAACCTTGACGGACTGAGAAAACTGAGTCCGCAGCCTTTGATCAAGATGGCAGTTCTCCTCCCATGCGTCCAGAATGAGAGGCCTTGGGGGGTATTTATAGGCCTGGGGAGAATCTTTGAAGCGGGGCCCAGTGACGTCATCCTCGACGACCTCGGCGGACTCCGCGGACTGAGAAAGTTAGATCGACGACCTCGGCGGACTCCGCGGACTGGAACCTTCCTCTGCTGGGGCAGTCTTCCTGTTGGCAGCTGGAAGAGGGCAGGCAAGCTGTGCGACCTGAGGAGCAAGCAGGCGGATCCGGAGCAGGAAGAGGGGCGGCCTGAGGGCCAGGCCGCCCCTAAAGGGGGGCGGCCTGAGGGCCAGGCCGCCCCTAAAGGGGGGGCGGCCTGAGGGCCAGGCCGCCCCTAAAGGGGGGCGGCCTGAGGGCCAGGCCGCCCCTAAAGGGGGGGCGGCCTGAGGGCCAGGCCGCCCCTAAAGGGGGGCGGCCTGAGGGCCAGGCCGCCCCTAAGGGGGGCGGCCTGAGGGCCAGGCCGCCCCTAAAGGGGGGCGGCCTGAGGGCCAGGCCGCCCCTAAAGGGGGGGCGGCCTGAGGGCCAGGCCGCCCCTAAAGGGGGGCGGCCTGAGGGCCAGGCCGCCCCTAAGGGGGGCGGCCTGAGGGCCAGGCCGCCCCTAAAGGGGGGCGGCCTGAGGGCCAGGCCGCCCCTAAGGGGGGGCGGCCTGAGGGCCAGGCCGCCCCTAAGGGGGGGGGGGGGGGGGGGGGGCGGCCTGAGGGCCAGGCCGCCCCTAAAGGAGGGCGGCCTGAGGGCCAGGCCGCCCCTAAGGGGGGCGGCCTGAGGGCCAGGCCGCCCCTAAAGGAGGGCGGCCTGAGGGCCAGGCCGCCCCTAAAGGGGGGCGGCCTGAGGGCCAGGCCGCCCCTAAGGGGGGGGCGGCCTGAGGGCCAGGCCGCCCCTAAGGGGGGGCGGCCTGAGGGCCAGGCCGCCCCTAAGGGGGGGGCGGCCTGAGGGCCAGGCCGCCCCTAAAGGAGGGCGGCCTGAGGGCCAGGCCGCCCCTAAGGGGGGCGGCCTGAGGGCCAGGCCGCCCCTAAAGGAGGGCGGCCTGAGGGCCAGGCCGCCCCTAAAGGGGGGCGGCCTGAGGGCCAGGCCGCCCCTAAGGGGGGGCGGCCTGAGGGCCAGGCCGCCCCTAAGGGGGGCGGCCTGAGGGCCAGGCCGCCCCTAAAAGGGGGGGGCGGCCTGAGGCCAGGCCGCCCCTAAAGGGGGGGCGGCCTGAGGGCCAGGCCGCCCCTAAAGG
The DNA here is from genome assembly GCA_039513925.1 of Platanthera zijinensis. Taxonomy (NCBI): domain Eukaryota; kingdom Viridiplantae; phylum Streptophyta; class Magnoliopsida; order Asparagales; family Orchidaceae; genus Platanthera; species Platanthera zijinensis. Next base: position 130,805,266 of record CM077098.1, on the reverse strand, counting down.
GGGGCGGCCTGAGGGCCAGGCCGCCCCTAAGGGGGGCGGCCTGAGGGCCAGGCCGCCCCTAAAGGGGGGCGGCCTGAGGGCCAGGCCGCCCCTAAGGGGGGGCGGCCTGAGGGCCAGGCCGCCCCTAAGGGGGGGGCGGCCTGAGGGCCAGGCCGCCCCTAAAGGAGGGCGGCCTGAGGGCCAGGCCGCCCCTAAGGGGGGCGGCCTGAGGGCCAGGCCGCCCCTAAAGGAGGGCGGCCTGAGGGCCAGGCCGCCCCTAAAGGGGGGCGGCCTGAGGGCCAGGCCGCCCCTAAGGGGGGGCGGCCTGAGGGCCAGGCCGCCCCTAAGGGGGGCGGCCTGAGGGCCAGGCCGCCCCTAAAAGGGGGGGCGGCCTGAGGCCAGGCCGCCCCTAAGGGGGGCGGCCTGAGGCCAGGCCACCCCCAAGGGAAGGGCGGCCTGACGGCGGAAGCCTGGGGCCAGGCTGGACAGGGGAGCCGAGCCTTGCGATGGTTCGGTCGGGTGCCGACACCGGCAGATCGAACCTGCGAACTGATATAGGTTTGCCTCCTGCAAGAAAGCAATGCTGCATGTTAGCCTGGCCAAAACGCTTGGGCCAAAAAGGGAAAGCCGAGGCAGGTCGCGATCCTCGGGGGGGGTTCCCTTGAGTGGACCGCGACTTGCGAGCTAGAGACCTTGGGAGGGGTCGTCGATTTTTGGGGGTTAACATAATCCCCGCACTTTTTTAAGTTCTGAAAGGAACTTCGAAAAAGTAGAGGACCCACAAAAATCGTAATCCTCCCCTCAATAATAAGGAGAGAAAAAATAAGAGGTCAGGAGAGATAGAACCTGATGTCCCTTCTCAGGAAAGATTTACCAGCGCCTATCTTTTACCTGCGAAGAAAAAATTATTGCAGGCACAAAGAGGTACATCTTGCGTGTACCTGAGTTGCTTTTGTAAATGAGGAAGAGGATAACCGTCTTCTATTGAACTCTGCTTGTCTCTGCCAAAGTAGGGTGAGTGAGCAGAAAAAGAAAATAAGCTGCAAGTACCTGAGAGGAACTGGCTACTATCTGCTAGCTTCTGCAAAAGGAGAGTAAGCAGACAGATATGACAGGAGAGTAAGGTGTAAGTACCTGGGGGGAACTTGCTACTATCTGCTGGTCTCTGTAAAAGAAGAGTAAGCAACAGATATGATAGGAGAGAAAACCAAGTTCACAAGTACCTGGGCGGAACCTGACGCACTCTGCTATCGATTGAGTAATGATTAAGCTGCGATGATGATCATCTTGTGTGATCAAGGTATAATGTCGACATGAAAACCTAGATCAGCGAGATAAGAAACTCTAAAATCAGATTCACGATGGCACGGTTCGTCAATCCAGAAGATCCATATGCATTGAGTGATGTGTGATTATCATCTGATAGGAGAACTTTTTTACCATCATCTGATAAGAGCTTATACAGGTAGTGTATATAGGATGATCATAACCCGAGAGAGATATTGCAGATCTCTAGAATAAGTTGTATTCAACCTGCTAACCTGCAAGAAGATAAAAAAGGAGAGAAGAGGGGCTACATCCCGAGGATGAACTAAAAGTTTGAATGCTGCCACAGGTGTTCCCCGTGGGCGTTATGCATCACTTGCCAAAGTCATCCTGGGTGTAGTCCTAACCAAAGCGGGCTGGCCGCGCATCCTTTAGAAGGGCACAAATAAACAAGAAATAATCCTAAGAAGGATCGACAGATGCACTGCTCTCTTGCCTCGGGTTACAAGCATCGCTGATCAATTAGACTAGTTGCGCCAAGTGGCCTATTGCTTGTCTGCGGATTGATCAGCGGAGTTGTGAGTCCCGCGGAGGCACGGATTGAGAGTACCATAGAGTGTTCGGCCGTCACAGTTGTGAGATGATCGAGGAGACAAGGCTACACTTGATTGCCATTGCTTGTCATGCAAAGATCATCGTAACTGTAACGTATCCCTAACGGAGCACGATAGAACTATCACAGGAGGCCTCCCCTAGGCACTCACACTGCTCTAGACATCGGCCGGGATCCAAAGCCCCGTCATCCTCCGCACGAGAGTTGAACGGCCCCCACTACACACATATGAGAAAACTCCTCATCATATGTGGTCACTGTGGTTTTACGCCAGAGGACAATCTCGAGGGGGCATTGAGCAAGACTCGGCGATATCTCGCTGGTTCAGTGATCTCTTTGGCAAAGAGAAAAATATGGAGAAGAAGCATCACAAAAAGGGAACTGTGTCAGTATGAGATCTCTGATGTAAGTTTTATTGAATGAAAAAATGAAACACTCAGAAGTGCTGAAGAATAGAATGTTTGAAGAGTAAAGTAAAGACAACCAGCTACGATCGTGATGGGCTTTGTGGAACTGCGATTGGTCATAGCTGATGACGCAAGAACTGTGTCCTCCTTGCTTCAAAACAGCCTTCCAAGGGGACCTTCGTCAACGACATCGATGCACTCACTTGCAAAATCAATGGACCCCAGACGGCCCTTGTCATGTATCTCTATGCACTCTAGCTGACCTTCCGCCACCTCCTTGTCCTTAGAGGTGGAAGGTTTCGAAGAATCAATTTTCTTGACCAGGTCGTTGATCTTGCCCTCGATGAGCAATCTTTCAACCAATCGCCGAAGGGCCTTGCAGTCTTCAGTTAAATGACCTTTCTCTTTGTGGAATTCACAGAATGGGTCTGAATTTCTTGATCTCTGATTCGCCGGCTGGTAAGGCCTTTTGGGATATGCCTTATCCTTCATGATTTGGCTAACTTCTTGCATGACCTCATCTAGCTCAAATTCTGGCAGATCACCTTCTTGCTGCTGATGAACTGCAGCTGTTAGCGAAGATGATGTTGATAATGGTAACAGCCGCTCTTGGGTACGATCATGGCCTTGGAAGGGATGTTGATGATGCTGAAATCTTCTTGCTTTCCTAGAGAGAGGTGGAAAGTCTTTCCGAGGAGACCTCGGAGGTTGCTTGTAAGAAGAAGAATTTTTCTCGGATACCAGCCTGGAAACGAAGCTGGGGTTGCTCTTTTCACCGCGGATATACGAGTTGGCTAAACCAATCAACTCTTGATAAGTCCTCGGTGCTCGGACATTAGCTTCAAACTTTAGTGGACCTTCACGCAGGCCGTGGATGAGAGCCACTCGGTACATTTCTTGATCAACGATCTCAATGTCCAAGATTTCTTTCTGAAACCGATCCACATAATGAGACCAAGTCTCGCTCTCTCGCTGCCTGATCTCAAAGAGGGCTTCTGGACCGCCCTTCCTCTTTGAAGAGGTAGAAAATCTGAGCAGGAACTCCCTTCGCAAATCAGCAAAGGAAGAGATTGACTGAGGTCGCAGTCCATAGAACCAGTCTCTCACTTGACCATCAAAGGTCGTTACGAGGAGCTTGCTCTTGGTAGCATCTGAGAGGGTCTTGAGAGCGACGGCTGATTCAAAGGCTTGAAGATGCTTGACAGGATCAGTCTCCCCAGTGTAAATGGGCAACCGTGGCTCCCGGAAGTTGGCTGGAGTTGGTTCATGCCGAACATTCTCCGTAAACGGTGATGGCTCTTCTGATTCTACTGCATAAGGAAAGTAAGGAGCATGAGCAGTAGTTGCAAAAGGAGCAGGAGGATAGGAGTAAAAGGTTGCTGCGGGAGGAGCAAAGGCAGGAGCTGAAGAGGAGGGATGACTTCCCTGAAAGTTCAGAAATCTAGCCGGACTTCCCCGGGCAGCTTCCCGGAAGAAGTTTTGACGAGCTGCAAACTCATCATCTTGAGATCGCAAGGGTGCTGCTGGCCCCTGCGGAAAGGTTGGAGTATAAAGAGGAGGATAGACCGGCGGATAAGCCGGTGGGTAAACTTGAGGAGTCTCTGATGCTGGTGCTGGATTGATTGGAGGGATTGGCGCTGCTGAAGATTGAGCGGCCAATTGCTGCGTGAGAGCTGCTAGAGTTCGGTTGATGGCTTGAAACTGTTGGGCAGTTTCTCTACGGGATTGCTCTAAGGCCTCCCAAAGAGGATCATCACTAGGACTTGGAGAAAGACTCTCGGCTGGTTGATGGTCTGTCATGAGTAACCACTGCTTTCACTATCTGATCGAGATCTGAAGGTCGCGTGTTAACTGTTGATGCTCGAAAATGACACCGACCAGTTAACGGGTGTTCGATCTCACAAGCTAAAGATGAAGGAAGAAGGGTTGCGGGGATGGAGGAGCAAGCTTGCTTGAGCAGAGAAGAAGCTTGCTTGAGCAGAGGAAAAAGCTTGCTCGAGCAGAGAGGGAGCTTGCTCTGGAACTGTCGAGCAGACAGCTACTTGAATGGTTAGCTTTGCAGGTTGATGCCGAGAGAGGAGAGAAGAAGAGAGGAGGCCGCTAGCAGCGGCAACAGCAGACTTCGCCCGCCGCGGCTTGAATGCCACTCTTGCGACGGGCTTTTCCTTTATTCAAGAAGAGTTACAACTTGCTATTGCACCATTATATGAAAAAGCAGTAAAGGGTACAATGGGGAAGCTGGCGGTTGAGGAAGGAGATGCCAGAAACTGAGCAAAAGAGGCTGCAGAGAGCTGGAAAACTGAGGCTGCAGAGGCTGCTGAAGCTGCCTGCTGATGGCAGAAAAACTAAGTGTCCAGTCCCTGACGACCTGGGAGACCTGGAAATCGGAGGCTGCGGAGGCTGCGCAAGCTGCTGAGAGCAGAAAAAGCTAAGTCCACAGCCCTTGACGACCTGGGCGGACTGGAGATTTGAGTCCGCAGACCTTGCTTGATCAACCTTGACGGACTGAGAAAACTGAGTCCGCAGCCTTTGATCAAGATGGCAGTTCTCCTCCCATGCGTCCAGAATGAGAGGCCTTGGGGGGTATTTATAGGCCTGGGGAGAATCTTTGAAGCGGGGCCCAGTGACGTCATCCTCGACGACCTCGGCGGACTCCGCGGACTGAGAAAGTTAGATCGACGACCTCGGCGGACTCCGCGGACTGGAACCTTCCTCTGCTGGGGCAGTCTTCCTGTTGGCAGCTGGAAGAGGGCAGGCAAGCTGTGCGACCTGAGGAGCAAGCAGGCGGATCCGGAGCAGGAAGAGGGGGCGGCCTGAGGGCCAGGCCGCCCCTAAAGGGGGGCGGCCTGAGGGCCAGGCCGCCCCTAAAGGGGGGGCGGCCTGAGGGCCAGGCCGCCCCTAAAGGGGGGCGGCCTGAGGGCCAGGCCGCCCCTAAAGGGGGGGCGGCCTGAGGGCCAGGCCGCCCCTAAAGGGGGGCGGCCTGAGGGCCAGGCCGCCCCTAAGGGGGGCGGCCTGAGGGCCAGGCCGCCCCTAAAGGGGGGCGGCCTGAGGGCCAGGCCGCCCCTAAAGGGGGGGCGGCCTGAGGGCCAGGCCGCCCCTAAAGGGGGGCGGCCTGAGGGCCAGGCCGCCCCTAAGGGGGGCGGCCTGAGGGCCAGGCCGCCCCTAAAGGGGGGCGGCCTGAGGGCCAGGCCGCCCCTAAGGGGGGGCGGCCTGAGGGCCAGGCCGCCCCTAAGGGGGGGGGGGGCGGCCTGAGGGCCAGGCCGCCCCTAAAGGAGGGCGGCCTGAGGGCCAGGCCGCCCCTAAGGGGGGCGGCCTGAGGGCCAGGCCGCCCCTAAAGGAGGGCGGCCTGAGGGCCAGGCCGCCCCTAAAGGGGGCGGCCTGAGGGCCAGGCCGCCCCTAAGGGGGGGCGGCCTGAGGGCCAGGCCGCCCCTAAGGGGGGGCGGCCTGAGGGCCAGGCCGCCCCTAAGGGGGGGGGCGGCCTGAGGGCCAGGCCGCCCCTAAAGGAGGGCGGCCTGAGGGCCAGGCCGCCCCTAAGGGGGGCGGCCTGAGGGCCAGGCCGCCCCTAAAGGAGGGCGGCCTGAGGGCCAGGCCGCCCCTAAAGGGGGGCGGCCTGAGGGCCAGGCCGCCCCTAAGGGGGGGCGGCCTGAGGGCCAGGCCGCCCCTAAGGGGGGCGGCCTGAGGGCCAGGCCGCCCCTAAAAGGGGGGGGCGGCCTGAGGCCAGGCCGCCCCTAAAGGGGGGGCGGCCTGAGGGCCAGGCCGCCCCTAAAGGGGGGCGGCCTGAGGGCCAGGCCGCCCCTAAGGGGGGCGGCCTGAGGGCCAGGCCGCCCCTAAAGGGGGGCGGCCTGAGGGCCAGGCCGCCCCTAAGGGGGGGCGGCCTGAGGGCCAGGCCGCCCCTAAGGGGGGGGGGCGGCCTGAGGGCCAGGCCGCCCCTAAGGGGGGGGCGGCCTGAGGGCCAGGCCGCCCCTAAGGGGGGCGGCCTGAGGGCCAGGCCGCCCCTAAAGGAGGGCGGCCTGAGGGCCAGGCCGCCCCTAAAGGGGGGCGGCCTGAGGGCCAGGCCGCCCCTAAGGGGGGGCGGCCTGAGGGCCAGGCCGCCCCTAAGGGGGGCGGCCTGAGGGCCAGGCCGCCCCTAAAAGGGGGGGGCGGCCTGAGGCCAGGCCGCCCCTAAGGGGGGCGGCCTGAGGCCAGGCCACCCCCAAGGGAAGGGCGGCCTGACGGCGGAAGCCTGGGGCCAGGCTGGACAGGGGAGCCGAGCCTTGCGATGGTTCGGTCGGGTGCCGACACCGGCAGATCGAACCTGCGAACTGATATAGGTTTGCCTCCTGCAAGAAAGCAATGCTGCATGTTAGCCTGGCCAAAACGCTTGGGCCAAAAAGGGAAAGCCGAGGCAGGTCACGATCCTCGGGGGGGTTCCCTTGAGTGGACCGCGACTTGCGAGCTAGAGACCTTGGGAGGGGTCGTCGATTTTTGGGGGTTAACACTTAGGCACTGAAAAGCTCGGGCCTAGCTATCTGGGCTTACTAGGCTTTTTGTGCACCTCATACGAGGTAAGTAAAAGAAATATATATATATATATATATATATATATATATATATATATATATATATAGGCATATATTGTGCAGTGTGCAGGCGTACGGGAGTACGGGCAAGACGCAAGGAAGCTTCAAATCGAAAAGTGATCAACATGAAAATTGTAGATCTCGGCGACTCCACGCTTATATATATATATATACATATATATATATATACATATATATATATATACATATATATATATATATACATATATATATATATATACATATATATATATATATACATATATATATATATATACATATATATATATATATACATATATATATATATACATATATATATATATATACATATATATATATATATATATATGTATATATATATATATGTATATATATATATATGCAGCTCATTTAATTTGTCCATAGTGGAACCACATTCACAATATCATATTTACATGAGATGATTATTTTTGTTGAATATTTTGTTTATGTTCGCGTACGCCAACATGTGATTTGTGGGTTTCGCTATCTACTTAGGGCAAATAAATACTCATTCCAAAAGTCTCATGAGATATTGTCGAATATCTTGAGCAAGCTAGTAATTAAGCTGCCCTAACATTTGTTCTATACATTTCTATTGTAAAATGATCAAAGGACAGACTGTGCTAGCTATAAATATAGAACACTGGGAGAACAAATTAACAGAGAAGCAAAGCTTGCAGGAAGCAAAGAACATAGTTCTGCGTGGCTTCCGAGATCCGACCAGTAGCTACAAAAGCCGGCGACTCCACGCTTATATGCATGCAGAACATAGTTCTGCTTAATTAACGCAGGCCTTCGCTGTCAAACAATTGAGAACCCCGGCATTAGAAGTTAACGAAGGCACCATGGTTCCAGGCGCGACATAGAACTGTTGCTGAGCAGAATAACCCGGCGAGCAGCTTCCCCAACCCGAAGGAACAAAATATGCACCGTTGAGAAAAACGTCTTGCGTGGACCTCCACTTCCAGCTCTTCCAATTTCCTTCCTCTCTTTTTGTCACCTAAGTAAGTACATTTATAATTTAATTAATTTGATTAAGCCGCCCGGCCTACACATGCATGCATGATATATACAAATATATATATATAATAAGAAAACATAGAGTGGGATCTTATTATTTACTTGCTTAAAGTATCTGTTGTTTGGTGCGACGTAGTAGTTTCCTTCACTGAGAATAGTGGGGTCGGAGCTTCCTCCAATGGCGTACATCTCCCATCCGTCGTACCTGTTGTTTGCCACGTGCGAGTATCCTGTCCTCACCCTGATCAATACATTAATCTTTGCAATTATGTTTTTATCTTTGTACTTATAATTCATACACGTTCAGAATTAGACTCCGTTTGGCACCGTGGTGGTGCTCTAAGGCGGTTAAGGTTTTGTTTGGGGGGACTTATTTTCACATGTCAAGCAGTTATGACCGGTTCATACGGTCCTAAATTGTCATTCGTTAACGCTCACATAAAGAGCTTCATTCACTTTTATCTTTGTACTTTTATGTTTAACTCATGTATGTGTTTATGACCGCCGCCGCTGCCGCTAAACCAAGACTTAATATTGAGAACATGAGTTAGTGATAATTATATTTATAATCTAGATATTTAATTTACATTCTAAAATTAAGGTGTGTTTAACTTCATCCATTTTATCAAATTATATATTTTTTATGATTGCGGTCGTAACCTTTGTCCTATCAAACGCCTAATTTATGATTGTTGTATTTTTGTCCAAACTCATGCGAGCACAATAATTCAATTTATACAGTAGTGCTCAATGGAAAGGGCTAATAAAATTGCTAAACATTGAGATCCATGTATATTTCTTATACTTTAAATTATATTATGTTTATTATTTTAATTGTATTCGGTTTTAATTAGGATTTAATTAGATGTCCAAAGTTATCATGAAAGTGAAGATGGAGAGACGCAATAATTCTACATATTAATTAGTTATAGATATGAGAGAGTGTGTGTGTATAGAATTAATATATATGTCCCAACAAATACATAAATAATTAATCACCTTGGCATCCTTTGGACCAAGGTTGAGCTAAACCGATTGAAAGCCACCGTCACCTTCATTGCCTTATCCGCGGCAAACCCGTCAACATGCCCAAACAACATCACCTGCGCCAACCCCACAAAATATAAACATAAACCTAATATTATATATATCTTGTGGTACGTTACGCTACAATAATTCTGATACATAAAATCAAGAACCGACTCATATAAATTCATGCAGAGGCTTACTTACTTTATCATGATTAGTGAAGAAATTATTGGAAATGGTGACCCTCGTGGAGCCGTGGGTGACATCCACCAGCCCGTCGTAGGACTCCGACAGGCTGCAGTGATCAATCCAAACGTCCGTCGAATGCCAAACAGTGACGCCGTCCCCATCGGATCCGATCCTGTGGCCGACGTGCTCCGGCGAACTCCGCACGTTGCCGGAACTCCCTCGGGCGCACCCTTGCAGAACAATCCCGTGCACGATGACGTGGTTCACGTCCTGTATAGTGATGCACGGCCCGCCGCCGCCGATGCTCACGCTGGCGCCCCGGCCGTCGATGGTCTTGTAGCTGTTCATGATGAGCTCGTTTCTGAGGCGGATGGACATGCTTCGCGAGAAGATGATCCACAGGGGGTTGTCTTGGATGGCGGCGTAGCGGAGGGTGCCGGGTTTGGGGTTGATGGGGTCATCTGAAGAGTCGGTGACGGTGTAGATGGGACCATATTTGCCGCCGATGGCGGTGGCGCCGAAGCCGACGGCGCAGTTGGCGAGGTTTTGGCGGTGGTTGGACCAGTTGGGATCGGCGCGCCAGCAGGAGTCGATGGGGTTTAAGATATTTTTGGTGGAGGGATAGTAGTCTGGGAGGGATGAGATGAGAGTGGGGGAGAAGAGGAGGAGTAGGAATGAGAGGAAGGGTTTCTCCATGATTAATGGCTGATCAATGATAGGATTGGTGAAGATCGGACGTTTAAGAAGGCGAAAAAAGAGTTTGACAATAGAGAGGTGCTTCTCACGATTTTTGTTGGTTGACTTTTGAAGGGCTCTCGTGCAAGCACGAAAGCTTGATCAGTTCCGACCAAATAGTCAACTTGTTTCTATGTATCAACGAGCTATATGGATAAGAGAAGTTGTTTTTGGATAAATTAATTTTTAAATTAGTCTTATGTGTTGGACTGCTCTCCGCTAAAGTAATCTACGAATATACTATTGTGTTTGAAATAGATATTTATAGTATTTACAGCGTTGAGTCTTGTACTAAATAGACACAAATCTCACGTATCACTGTTGAGTCAGTCTTAACACACACGAACATTCTGCAAAATATTCAACAATCTAATCATATGTCCTCCACAGACCAGACTTTGATATAAGTGATTTAGGCAAAGTTCAATGAAACATGAATTATTCACAAGAGTGATTCAACATGTTTAAACAAGATTAATTGGACTTGATAAAATGTATGTAGGACATCTCAATGCTCTTGACTTGGACCAAATTTGATGTTATAATCAAAGGGTGTCTCGATAAGCCTATAGTTTTTATATCTCCAGTAGAAATAAGTTGTTCAATATAATGAACTTGAATAAGGATAATATCATGTTCATCAACACTAACCTTCATGACTTCATACATATAAGGGTATCAAAAATTCTAGATTCTTTCATGTTAAATTCTTTTGCAATAATGAACTAATTATTAAGTGTAACATTTAGTGTCTTAATTTATATTTCCCTAATTTAAAATATTCAAAAAAAATACCTGCAATAATTCCGTACTCCATATATATATAACGGTTGGCCGTTGGTGCACAACTTCCAAGTATAATATAAATCCAAATATTCGTTATCTGCAAACCAGGATAAAACACATGGAATTAAATATTATTTTACAGTACTTTTTAGATTATTTTGTGGGAATAATAGTATTATTAATTTCAAACTTTAAAACAAAATTCCATCTAATTTTAGAACATCTCACTTCTTTTTAGAGAAATGTTACTTACATGTTAATTTTGACTAAGTGCATACAACAAAATAAATCATTTTACTCATTTCCTCTCCAAAATATACTCACATAATCGTATGCAAAAAAAAAAAAAAAATGCTCCCCGCATCTTTCTCATCCTCACTGACGTTACAATTCTCTCTTGCATTAAACCCCTCCCCATCAAAAATTCGTCCCACCCTGATCCAGAACCAGCCACTCATAACATCCTTCAACAGGTTAATTGTGCTCTCCCGCCGAGCCCTCTCCACATAACAACAATGTGTCACCGCCATGCAGGTCACAATCACTTTCAATCTTTTCGGGAATAAACTCATCCAGCGTGCGGATGCCTTGCTATCGCCTCAGATATTTCCATGTCGTCAACAACGAGTTTACAGAGTGGGAAATGTATGTCAATGTAGGCAGTGGTAACCCCTTTTGAAAATTTGAAGTGAGGTCGTTAGAGTGGCAGGTCGCTAGGTCGTGGGTCGTCAGTGCATATCGCTATCGCCGGCAATAGTGTTTTTTGTCTTCCCTCCTCTGTATACCCCCAAGTCGCGCGGTTTGAAGATGTAGGCCGCGTAATTGTGTGGTCTGGGTTTGCTGACCGCTTATACTGCTCTGGTAGCTGTATTGCTTGTGTCAGTGACTATATCCTCCTCCCCCGTCTATAAATAGGGGTCTCGACCCCCTCATTTGTATCTTGGATCGTCGAGAACTATTGCTTGGTGTAAGGTTGCAGTTAGGATTTTTCAGTCACATCGAGAACTATTGTCAGCGGTAAAGGTTGATGTCACCCATGTTGGGAGAAGGGTGAAGGACATGTTTGTTTTATCAACAAATTCTTATGTTGAAAATATGAGGGCAAACGACAGCGCTGCTATCTGGCATGAGAGAGTGGGCCATGTAGGGATAGACAAGCTGAAGGCTATGACGGCAAAGAGTCTGGTGATAGGCATGTTCAATCTTTCCTCCCTAGGCGACTGTCATGTGTGTACAGGATGTCAATATGGAAAGGCACATCGCCTTCCATTTGGCAAGTCAATGTCCAGGTGCAAGTCTCCTTTGAAGTGCATTCACAGCGACTTGATGAGATCGTGTCTCACTCCTTGTTCAGGTATCAGATATATGTTGGTCTTTGTTGATGACTTCACTGAGTATACTTGGGTGTACTTTGTGAAAGAGAAGTCAGAAGTCTTCGAGAAGTTATTGGAGTTTAAGGAGCTCGTTGAAGACATGTTGAATCTGCGAATAAAGAGGTTGAGGATGGATAATGAGGGGAGTTTACCTCCTTTTAATTCTTTAACTTCTGCATAAAGCATGAGAACAAGAGAAAGCTCCTTTGTGCACATACTCCTCAACAGAACGGAGTTACAGAGAGGAAGATCTGCCATCTGGCGGAGACCTACAAGAGTTGGCTTCATGCCAAAGGTATTCACAGGGTCTTCTGGGCAAAAGAAATGGCATGTGCAGCATACGACATCAACAGGATGCCCTTGAGTCCTATCAACATTAATTCTCCACATAAACTGATGTTCAAGGAGAAGCCTAGCATGACACACCTTCAGATGTTTGGTTCGACCTACTACATGTACGTTTCAGATGCTTTCAGGAAAAAGCTAGACGTTAAAGCAAAGAAACTTGTCTTCATCGACTATGATGACGAAAGAAGGGATGGAAGTGCATGGATCCTGAGACAAGGAAATTTATTATCTCGAGGGATGTGGTATTTGACGATTTGACGTCGTACCAGGATAGTTCTTCTGTGGAACTACAAGAGTGCATGGAGGAAGAAAGAAGATAAGATGTTACTAAAGATTTTCTCGTGGAGCTGTCTATGTCTCTAGGAGCTCTGGTTGCATCAAACTCAGGGTCGGGTGCTTCAGGTTCTGGAAGCAATGTGAGTGATTCTCTTGGTACTTCTAACATGAGAGCTGATATAAAGAAGCATCTGAAGTGGTAGAGACTGGTTCGGCCTTGCGGTCAAAGCGGACCATCATACCACTGGCTTGGTACATAGAGGGCAATATGGTGAATTTGGTTTCATGCTACTTTTTCGGACCTCATGCAGAAGAAACACCCGGAGCTCTTCACCTCAGGTACAAACTAAATCTCCTACGAGTTGATCTTTTCTTCACTTGTGAAACCCGTAGACCCGAATTTGAATTTTGAGGGCGAAATTTTTGTTTTGTTTATTGGAATTTGTAACATACCCCACTTTTCTAAGCCCCCTAAGTTAGGGTTAGGGCTTGAGTGATGCATGGAGGCTCTTGTATGACCCTAGCTCAGCTTGAACTTAGGGAAATTGCTAAGTGCACCCCCAATATGCACAAGTACGTCAACCTAGGTCTATTCACACCCACAGGAACTCACCACCTCAAGGTAAGCTCACTAACACTTCCGTAACCCTAAGAGAGAGGCAATTGATCATTGGACTCAAGGCTAGGTCAATCAAGTGGGTCAAATTGACCAAAGTCAACTTTAGGTCAATATAGGTCAAACTTTCACCTAAGAGGTCTTATTGGCCTCGAAACCTAAAATTGACCTCACCCTAAGTCTTGTAATGTCATTAGGGGCCATGTGGACCAAAAGTCACATCATTGGGTCACCAAATTGATCAATTTGACCTAAATCAAACTTGGTCCTATTTAGGTCAAAATCACACTATTCGGCAAAGTGGGCCCAATTGGGGCATCACCATGATCCAATCAACATTGGGCGGTGTCAAGGGACTCAAGACACATACATTGGACCAGTCAACCCATCAAGTTGACCAAAGTCAATCCCAAGGTCAACCATGGTCAAATTGACTCTAAAGGATAAATGAGAGCCCAAACCAATTCAAGTGGGCTAAGGCCTTACCCAAAGCCCATCCTACAGCCCATGAGAATTATCAGATTAAAATAATATGATTATTACATTTTACTAAGAATTAATGGGGTAATTTGGAGGGGAGTTTCATTTGGAGGGGGAAATAATGGAGGGAGGCTAAGGCTGCGTTTGGGGGGACTTATTTTCACCGGTCAAGCGGTTGCGACCGCATGTACCGGACCTAAGGTCCGGTACATGCGGTCGCAACCGCTTGACCGGTGAAAATAAGTCCCCCCAAACGAAGCCTAAAATACACACCCTTCTTCTTCTACAACCCCTCCTTTCATCTCCCGTGATAAAGAGGAGGTTTCCAACAGTTATAGGTCGGCCAACATCAAGGAGGGCCTTTAATGTCCATGAACATAACCCTCATAACTTGTCTTGATGCGCGAAATACGGTTCCAACCAGTTAACGGGTGTTCGATCTCACAGGCTAAGGATGAAGGAAGAAGGGTTGCGGGGATAGAGAGGAAGCTTGCTTGAGCAGAGGAGAAGCCTGCCCAAGCAGAGAGGAACCTTGCTTGAGCAGAGGAGAAGCTTGATCAGGTACTGTCGAGCAGACAGCTACTTGAATGGTTAGCTTTGCAGGTTGATGCCGAGAGAGGAGAGAAGAAGAGAGGAGGCCGCTAGCAGCGGCAACAGAAGACTTCGCCCGCCGCGGCTTGAATGCCGCTCTTGCGACGGGCTTTTCCTTTATTCAAGAAGAGTTACAACTTGCCATTGCACCATTACACATAAGAGCAGTAGAGGGTACAATGGGTGAAGCTGGCGGCTAAGGAAGAAGATGCCAGAAACTAAGTAAAAGAAGCTGCAGAGGACTGGAGAACTGAAGCTGCAGAAGCTGCCCAAGCTGCCTGCTGAGGGTAGAAAAAACTAAGTCCACAGCTTTGACGACCTGGGCGGACTGAGGATTTGGAGGCCGCAGACCTTGCCTGATCAACCTTGACGGACTGAGAAAACCGAGTCCGCAGCCTTTGATCAAGGTGGCAGTTCTCCCGCCGCCCCTCCAGAATGAGAGGGCTTGGGGGGTATTTATAGGCCCGGGGAGAATCTGGTCCAGTGACGTCATCCTTGACGACCTCGGCGACCTGAGCAACCTGAGGAGCAGGCAGACGGACCCCGAGCAGGCAACTCTGGGCTGATTGGGGGGACTCCAGGAGGAGTTCTCCCTTGCCGGAGCGGAGGCCGCCCCCTAGCGGGCGGCCTGGGCGGACTCCGGGGGGAGTCCGCCGGCAGGCGAGGCCGCCCCCTAGCGGGCGGCCTGGGCGGACTCTGGGGAGTCCGCCCGGCCCGGCGAGGCCGCCCCCTAGCGGGCGTCCTGGGCGGACTCGGGGGAGTCCGCCCGGCCCGCCGAGGCCGCCCCCTAGCGGGCGGCCTGGGCGGACTCGGGGGAGTCCACCCGGCACGGCGAGGCTGCCCCCTAGCGGGCGGCCTAGGAGGATTCCAGGGGGAATCCGCCCGGCCCGGGGAGGCCGCCCCTGGGCGGACTCGGGGGAGTCTGCCCGGCACGGCGAGGCCGCCCCCTAGCGGGCGGCCTGGGCGGACTCGGGGGAGTCCGCCTGGCCCGGCGAGGCCGCCCCCTAGCGGGCGGCCTGGGCGGACTCGGGGGAGTCCGCCCGGCCCGGCGAGGCCGCCCCTAGAGGGCGGCCTGGGCGGATTCCAGGGGGAATCCGCCCGGGCATCGGAGGCCGCCCCTGGCGGGCGGCCCACGGAGGGCAGCGGAGGCCGCCCCTGGCGGGCGGCTGGCGGAGCATCTAACCTTGGGCGATTTTGGACCCGGCAGTCTGCCTTGCGCAGACTTGGTAGACATCAGGGATAGCCTGCTCCTTGCGGAAAGGAACCTGTAAGAGAAAACCAGAAACAATAGGCACGTTGGAGAGGATTGCCGATTTTGGGGTTAACATAATCCCCGCACTTTTTTAAGTTCCGCAGGGGACTTCGAAAAAGTAGGAAACCCACGAAAATCGTTATCCTCTCCTTAGGAAGCGGAAGAAAAAACAATTTAGTGATCAGGAAAGATAGAACCTGATGCCCCTGAAAGATCTGTCAGTGCCCATATTCTACCTGCGAAGAAAAGTCAATATAGGTAAAAGGAGGTACATCTTGCGTGTACCTGAGTTGGAAAGGACTTGCTGATATCTGTTGATTTCTGAGAGGAAATTGCCATTATCTGCTAGTCTCTGCAAAAGGAGAGTAAGCAAGCAGGTAGAAGAAGAAAATAAGCTGCAAGTACCTGAGAGGAACTTGCCACTATCTGCTAGTCTCTGCAAAAGGAGAGTAAGCAACAGATATGATAGGAGAGAAAACTAAGTTCGCAAATACCTGGGCGGAACCTGCGAATGTTGGCTGTTAACTGTTGGTATGATAAGACATAATCGGATAACAGAATAGATACCTGACACACTCTGTTATCGATTGAGTAATGATCAACTGCGATGATGACTGTCTTGCGTGATCAAGGTACAATGTCAACATAAAAATCCAGATCCGCGAGATAAGAAAATCCGAAATTAGATTCATGATGACATGGCTTGTTAATCAAGAAGATCCATATGCCTTAAATGATATGTGATTAACATCTTATAGGAGAACTTGTTGACCATCATCTGGTAAGAGCTTATGCAGGTAGCGTATATAGGATGATCATAAGCCAAGAAAGATGTTGCAGATCTTTAGAGTGGGTTGAATTCAACCTGCTGACCTGTAAGAAGGTAAAAAAGGAGAGAAAAGAGGCTACCCCCGAGGATGAACTAAAAGGTTGAATGCTGCTACAGGTGTTCCCCGTGGGCATTATGCATCACTTGCCAAAGTCATCCTGGGTGTAGTCCTAACCAAAGCGGGCTGGCCGCGCATCCTTTAGAAGGGCACAAATAAACAAGAAATAATCCTAAGAAGGATCGACAGATGCACTGCTCTCTTGCCTCGGGTTACAAGCATCGCTGATCAATTAGACTAGTTGCGCCAAGTGGCCTATTGCTTGTCTGCGGATTGATCAGCGGAGTTGTGAGTCCCACGGAGGCACGGATCGAGAGTACCATAGTGTGTTCGGCCGTCACAATTGTGGGATGATCGAGGAGACAAGGCTACACTTGATCGCCATTGCTTGTCATGCAAAGATCATCGTAACTGTAACGTATCCCTAACGGAGCACGATAGAACTATCACAGGAGGCCTCCCCTAGGCACTCACACTGCTCTAGACATCGGCCGGGATCCGAAGCCTCGTCATCCTCCGTACGAGAGTTGAACGGCCCCCACTACACATATGAGAAAACTCCTCATCATATGTGGTCATTGTGGTTTTACGCCTGAGGACAATCTCGAGGGGGCACTGAGCAAGACTTGGCGATATCTCAGTGGTTCAGTGATCTATTTGACAAAGAGAAAAATATGGAGAAGAAGCATCACAAAAAGGGAACTATGTCAGTATGAGAGCTCTGACGTAAGCTTTATTGAATGAAAAATGAAACACTTAGAAGTGCTAAAAAGTAAAATGTTTGAAGAGTAAAGTAAAGGTAACCAGTCACGATCGTGAGGGGCTTTGAGGAACTGCGATTGGTCATAGCTGATGACGCAAGAACTGTGTCCTCTCTGCTTCAAAACAGCCTTCCAAGGGGACCTTCGTCAACGACATCGATGCACTCACTTGCAAAATCACTGGACCCCAGACGGCCCTTGTCATGTATCTCTATGAACTCTAGCTGACCCTCAGCCACCTCCTTGCCCTTGGAGGTGGAAGGTTTTGAAGAATCAATTTTCTTGACCAGGTCGTTGATCTTGCCCTCGATGAGCAATCTTTCAACCAATCGCCGAAGGGCCTTGCAATCTTCAGTTAAATGACCTTTCTCTTTGTGGAATTCACAGAACGGGTCTGAATTTCTTGATCTCTGATTCGCCGGTTGGTAGGGCCTTTTGGGATATGCCTTATCGTTCATGATTTGGCTAACTTCTTGCATGACCTCATCTAGCTCAAATTTTGGCAGGTCACCTTCTTGCTGCTGATGAACTGCAGCTGCTAGCGGAGATGATGTTGACAATGGTAGCAATCGTTCTTGGGCACGATCATGGCCTTGGAAGGGGTGTTGATGATGCTGAAATCTTCTTGCTTTCCTAGAGAGAGATGGAAAGTCTTTCCGAGGAGACCTCGGAGGTTGCTTGTAAGAAGAAGAATTTCTTTCTGATACAAGCCTGGAAACGAAGTTGGGGTTGCTCTTTTCACCGCGAATGTACGAGTTGGCTAAACTAATCAACTCTTGATAAGTCCTCGGTGCTCGGACATTAGCTTCAAACTTTAGTGGACCTTCACGCAGGCCGTGGATGAGAGCCACTCGGTACATTTCTTGATCAACGATCTCAATGTCCAAGATTTCTTTCTGAAAATGATCCACATAATGAGACCAAGTCTCATTCTCTCGCTGCCTGATCTCAAAGAGGGCTTCTGGACCGCCCTTCCTCTTTGAAGAGGTAGAAAACCTGAGCAGGAACTCCCTTCGCAAGTCAATAAAGGAAGAGATTGACTGAGGTCGCAGTCCATAGAACCAGTCTCTCACTTGACCATCAAAGGTCGTTACGAGGAGCTTGCTCTTGGTAGCATCTGAGAGGGTCTTGAGAGCAACGGCTGATTCAAAGGCTTGAAGATGCTTGACCGGATCAGTCTCCCCAGTGTAAATGGGCAACCGTGGCTCTCGGAAGTTGACTGGAGTTGGTTCATATCGAACGCTCTCTGTAAACGGCGATGGCTCTTCTGGTTCTACTGCATAAGGAAAGTAAGGAGCATGAGCAGTAGTTGCAAAAGGAGCAGGAGGATAGGAGTAAAAGGTTGCTGCGGGAGGAGCAAAGGCAGGAGCTGAAGAGGAGGGGTGACTTCCCTGAAAGTTCAAAAATCTGGCTGGACTTCCCCGGACAGCCTCCCGGAAGAAGCTTTGACGAGCTGCAAACTCATCATCTTGAGATCGCAAGGGAGCTGCTGGCCCCTGCGGAAAGGTTGGAGTGTAAAGAGGAGGGTAGACCGGCGGATAGGCCGGTGGATAAACTTGAGGAGTCCCTGATGTTGGTGCTGGATTGACTGGAGGAACTGGCGCTGCTGAAGATTGAGCGACCAATTGCTGAGTGAGAGCTGCTAGAGTACGGTTGATGGCCTGAAACTGTTGGGCAGTTTCTCTACGAGATTACTCTAAGGCCTCCCAAAGAGATTCATCACTGGGACTTGGAGAAAGACTCTCGGCTGGTTGATGGTCTGACATGAGTAACCACTGCTTTCACTGTCTAATCGAGATCTGAAGGTCGCGTGCTAACTGTTGATGCGCGAAATGCGGTTCCAACCAGTTAACGGGTGTTCGATCTCACAGGCTAAGGATGAAGGAAGAAGGGTTGCGGGGATAGAGAGGAAGCTTGCTTGAGCAGAGGAGAAGCCTGCCCAAGCAGAGAGGAAGCTTGCTTGAGCAGAGGAGAAGCTTGATCAGGTACTGTCGAGCAGACAGCTACTTGAATGGTTAGCTTTGCAGGTTGATGCCGAGAGAGGAGAGAAGAAGAGAGGAGGACGCTAGCAGCGGCAACAGAAGACTTCGCCCGCCGCGGCTTGAATGCCGCTCTTGCGACGAGCTTTTCCTTTATTCAAGAAGAGTTACAACTTGCCATTGCACCATTACACATAAGAGCAGTAGGGGGTACAATGGGTGAAGCTGGCGGCTAAGGAAGAAGATGCCAGAAACTAAGTAAAAGAAGCTGCAGAGGACTGGAGAACTGAAGCTGCAGAAGCTGCCCAAGCTGCCTGCTGAGGGCAGAAAAAACTAAGTCCACAGCTTTGACGACCTGGGCGGATTGAGGATTTGGAGGCCGCAGACCTTGCCTGATCAACCTTGACGGACTGAGAAAACCGAGTCCGCAGCCTTTGATCAAGGTGGCAGTTCTCCCGCCGCCCCTCCAGAATGAGAGGGCTTGGAGGGTATTTATAGGCCCGGGGAGAATCTGGTCCAGTGACGTCATCCTTGACGACCTCGGCGACCTGAGCAACCTGAGGAGCAGGCAGACGGACCCCGAGCAGGCAACTCTGGGCTGATTGGGGGGACTCCAGGAGGAGTTCTCCCTTGCCGGAGCGGAGGCCGCCCCCTAGCGGGCGGCCTGGGCGGACTCCGGGGGGAGTCCGCCCGGCAGGCGAGGCCGCCCCCTAGCGGGCGGCCTGGGCGGACTCTGGGGAGTCTGCCTGGCCCGGCGAGGCCGCCCCCTAGCAGGCGACCTGGGCGGACTCGGGGGAGTCCGCCCGGCCCGGCGAGGCCGCCCCCTAGCGGGCGGCCTGGGCGGATTCCAGGGGGAATCCGCCCGGCCCGGGGAGGCCGCCCCTGGGCGGACTCGGGGGAGTCCGCCTGGCACGGCGAGGCCGCCCCCTAGCGGGCGGCCTGGGCGGACTCGGGGGAGTCCGCCCGGCCCGGCGAGGCCGCCCCCTAGCGGGCGGCCTGGGCGGACTCGGGGGAGTCCGCCCGGCCCGGCGAGGCCGCCCCCTAGCGGGCGGCCTGGGCGGATTCCAGGGGGAATCCGCCCGGGCATCGGAGGCCGCCCCTGGCGGGCGGCCCACGGAGGGCAGCGGAGGCCGCCCCTGGCGGGCGGCTGGCGGAGCATCCAACCTTGGGCGATTTTGGACCCGGCAGTCTGCCTTGCGCGGACTTGGTGGACATCAGGGATAGCCTGCTCCTTGCGGAAAGGAACCTATAAGAGAAAACCAGAAACAATAGGCACGTTGGAGAGGATTGCCGATTTTGGGGTTAACAACTTGGATCTCCTATATAGAGGCCCCCAACAATTTGATCCTTTCATCACCTTCAGAAGGCCTCAAGTAGTCGAAATCGACTCTTGGATCACTATAAGGCTTTGTTTGGCGGGGCGTTTTAAGAGCAGCATGCCGCGGATTCTAAATCAGCCGCGCCAAACAAAATTTTAACCCCAATGGTGGAATCCGCCGCCGCTCTAAAATCGTGAAAAAAGAGCGATTTGGAGTCGCGAATTTTTTTCACGAATCCAAAAACGCGGAGCATTCCTGATTGTCTCCTTCCCCAAATCATCGCCCTCCTCTCTCCCTCTCCTTCTGGTTCTTCTTCCCCAAACCATCACCCACCCGCCTCCCTCTCCCCCAAGTTCTCATTCTCTAAGTCATGGCGCTCCCGACTCCATCTCCCTCGAACCCGCTAATGGCGTTGACCCTTGCTTCCAATACCCCTGCAGCAGCTCCGATTTTCTTGATTTGAGGTCGCTAATGGCGTTTCACTGTTTTTTTTGGTTAGGCATCTCTTTTCCTATTCTGTTCCTATTCATCAGAAGATTGAAGAAATAGTTTTCTCTTTGTGTGATAATGCCATCACAGAAATATTATTTGATTTCAGGAATATTTAAGAGAAGTTATTTTTATTTTCTTGCATGATGTTGTTTTCCTGATAATATGTTTCCCGGTGATATTCCTGTGGCCATTTTCTGATTTCCTTCTTGTTTCATTGTTGGCTTCTCCAGCTAACCCAAATTTTTTGTTCTTGTAATTGTGTCCCACTGGTTGAAAAAGCACTGTAACAGTTGTTCTTCCAAACAGATTCATAGATTCTGCTACCACTGTACAAAACAGCTGATTATTCCACCACTGCTTCCCACCACTGCTTCTCCAGTCGCTGCAGCCGCGCCAAACAGAGCCTAAATGTTGGAGAATCAAGATCAAGAGAGGTTCGCCGGAAACGTCAAAATCCATGGCCACCCGCCAGACTAGCGTATCCAAGCCCGAAATCAGGCATGTTTCTCCCCCTCACCCCTTGTGCTAGCTTCCTAGATCATTAAGGATTGAAATCGGACTCAAAGGAGTAGGTTTCCATTTTGAAATTCCATGAAAAATCCATTTTTGGCTCCTCCCGAGTTCGCCGGAAACCGCCCCTCCGACGGCCGAGCTGTCGCCCAGCGATAGCCACCACCTCAACGAAGGTGGTGGTGGTGGTTGCCGGCCGGGGAGGTGGTCGGATCGACGAAAAATGGCCATGTAAAACCGACAGGTTCGGGCAATCATGTCCATTGGCTCATCGGGGAAGATGAGTAGGTGACGTTCAGTGATTTATAATATAATAATAATTTTATACAATATAGTGTAATGTGCCTCTTTGACATACAATTTTTGATACTGAAAAATGAGGCCCTTAGGTGTTGAACCATGAAAAGAGCCCAACATGACAAAGGTAGCCTTGTGAGTTTACTTTAATTATAAATAGAAATCATGTCATTTGGATTATTGTAGCTCACTGTAGGGCATTTATTGTGGGACTGGTCTTTATGGTAGGGCAGTCATTATTTTCTTAATAACTTTTAATTGGCAAAGTGGATTGACTTTAAATTTGGGGTATGTAAGAATATATTATAGATACACGTACATTCCAAAAATTGGAATTTTGGACAAAATTTTCCTTTAGTTTTAGGAAAAATTTTATTTTTCATAAAAGTAAAATTATTTTGTGAATATTAAATATAATGACTTCAATTTTTGCTCAGTGGCTCATTAGGTCAGTACAAAGCTCTGGTAAAAATCTCAGGTCCATTGGACCTCAGTAGATTGGTGAATCTACTTTGCATGTGGTTGTGCTATATGAGATTTGGGGTGCAATTAGCCAAAAGAGGAAAATTGGGGATTAAGGCCCATCAGACTTTTGTGATGCCCTTGGAGCTTGGTAGTGGACTCATTATGATGTAATACACCATCCAAAGTGAGATTAGGGTTTTTGGAACAAAAACCCTAGGTATTTAATTTATTTTAGTTTTGACACTATTTTAAATTAAGGGAATAAAAGTGAGCAAATCGACTTAGAAAATTCTAAGACTCTGCCACTAGGGTTTTGTTGATATAATACACCTAAATTATTTATTTAGGAATTTTTGAGAATTTAAATCTAGGTTATTTAGCTAAAAGTACGATTATGTCTTTTTGGTAATTCTATTTACATAATGATTAATACTGCTTGGAAAATTATGAATATTATACGTGATCATTTTATAGTGCTATAAGGCTATGTGAATTATCTTAGAATTTTTGGAATCATAATTATGGTGTTTTATTGAATAGTGGCATTTTGGTCATATGTGAACTT
This sequence comes from Platanthera zijinensis, assembly GCA_039513925.1. Lineage (NCBI taxonomy): Eukaryota > Viridiplantae > Streptophyta > Magnoliopsida > Asparagales > Orchidaceae > Platanthera > Platanthera zijinensis. Next base: position 130,782,448 of record CM077098.1, on the reverse strand, counting down.
TATTGAAATGGGTGGGTAAATCTATTTATAAAATTATAATTCTCTGGAACTATGCTTTATTTGTCATTTATTATCTCAGTAAATTTTATGGGATTTATTTAAATATATTTTCAAGTACTTTCTTTGAATTGTGACATAAATGCTATAATTTTGGAAAATTTATATTTGTCACTATATTCATTAAGAAATTAAGGAATGTTGTCCAGAGCTATTATTACTCAAGATGATGTTAGGATAATTTTATCTTGTTGGTTTAATAAAATAAAATGACACTTCATGTTCAAAATCACTTGTAGCAATAATTTGATAAAATTATAATAATTGCTGATTATTTTAGAAAAATTATAAATCTATAGAATTAGGTATAAGATGTCATGATAAGTCTCAGGAAATAATCTTATGTCCTAGGGTCAAGTATTTAAAGGATTTCTTTCCATACACGCATACAAGATCCTATGGTCTGCATTTAGCAATTTTGGAAAATTAGTGTTTTCAGCAGTTGTTGTTTTGGAGAGATCGCACACTTAGTAATCCTAGAAGTGGGTTTGGTTAAGGGTAGCATAACATTACTAAGTGCCTTGAGAAAGGGAACGATGAGCTTCAGCCCATCATAATTCCTAGTACCGCTGTGAGCCCCTCACATGATAGATCTCGGGAAGTCCAAAGTTAACCATAAATCGCTAAGTAATCCAGAAGTTAGACAAGAGTAGTTTTATATGATTAAGGAATGGTTTAGCGATCTCATCTGCATGTGGGTTGGAGTGATATAGGGTTTGTTGCCCATACGAGCTGGTGGCTCGGGCTATTGATCGATATCAAGACAGGTTGGTCCTGCGAGCTGGAGGATCGTGAGGGTATTGTTATACCTGATTTGTGTTTATGTGGTGAGTCACTCGATACTGGTCCAGTCGGCACACCGACGGAAGTACGATGACTCTAGTGTGGAGTGTAGACCTTTGGGGAGACCAGTAGGATATTTATATCGAGGTCTGAAGGACTATGTCCCCTAACAGCACACCCAACTACAGAAGATTGGTAGGTGCCAGCAAAAGTACGCAGGGGATCTGTTATGGTGTTCTTAGTGTTGAGGCATATGAGAGGTGTAGGATTCGTAGTGTGTCTGCTCGCCTAGGAATGGAGACACCCACTCCACTACCACCGTGAGCCACGACGGTTGGTACCTGAGAGTTTGGCCACCTCCAAAAAATGGGGATGCAAGAAAGTTCTGTGCACAAAGTCGTATGTGTGAGTTACATAATAAATATTACATTGCATAGCATGACATAGCATACGCACTTACAGATCCTCATCATATAAATTAGTATGAGCTCTTGTATATGATAAGTTATAATTTCAAAAAACTTAACATATAAGTTTGTATAAATATTCATATAAGTTAATGTACGCTTTTGTGACGGTAGTGTAGCTGCTTTACTTTATTGGTTTTACTTAGCTCCTCTTACTATACTTCTTTACTTTTGTTATTGGTCATACTGATATAGAATTGCTAGAGAATTATCTATATATTCCACTATCACATGCTTATACATTCTGCTACTATTGGTCCTCCGCTTTCTTCCTCTCACGTGGGGCCTAGGAGTCGCGGGGGTGAGGCGGGGACGAAGTAGCTGAGCCTAGTTTGACTGACAGTCGTTTGACCACATCATTTTAGGAACACGTGGAGACTCCGTCGCAGTTCGATCGGGCAGAACCAGAGATTGAGACAACAGGATCTGAGGAGCCAGAGTCGCGCACTACCACTACTACTACTCGGCGTCAGGTTGATGATCATATGGTTTAGCTTCTACGTTGTTAGTCGAGAGAGTATGATATTTTATGATGTTTATGTTTTAGGCATAAGCCCCGTTACTCGTACTCTTATTTACTTCATGTAGTCCTTTTGATTGGATATTTATTATATCTATGTTGTGATGTGTGGACTTGTTTACTTCTTCTTTGATTGACTGTGTGAATGATCGTGCTTGTCAGCAAGGTCGCTGTCTTGTGGCAGTAACTAACTCGTAGTTGGTGTCATTGTAAGACGACGGTCCTAGGCATAAAATCTCTCCTTGGTCGTGCCTAATTCCCGAGAGGAGGGATTTTATAATGGCCGCCCTCAGGAAGAACGAGACTTGAGATCTTGTGCCCAAGGTAGAAGGTATAATTGTTGTTAAGTGCAAGTGAGTGTACAAGCTCAAGAAGAAAGCAAATGGTAACATCGAGCGGCACAAGACTCACCTTATTGCTCGAGGGTTCTCGTAGTAGTATGGAGAAGACTGCGATAATATATTGTCCTGTGGCCAAGATGACTTCTGTTTGGATGGTGATTGCCTTAGTGGCTTTTCGAGGATGGAAGATTTGGTATCGACGTGAAGAATGTGTCTCTTTACGGGGAGATTGATACAAATATCTTCATGGTGTAGCCACCCGATTATATTTCTGAAGATCATCCAGGATATATCTGCAAGCTCAAGAAGACCCTCTATGGCTTAAAGTAGACGTATCGGGTCTAGAATGGGAAGATTGCAGAGTATTTACAGATTTGCAAGTATTTTGCATCTGATTCTGACTCAAGTCTGTTCATCAAGAAGAGGGGGAGCTTCGAGTCTTAGTATTACTATATGTCGGCAACATGATCATGACAGGGAACTCTGACAAAGAGGTAGTAAAGCTTAGGGTTGAGTTATCTATTTTGTTCGAGATGAAGGATCTTGGTGAGATTCACCATTTCCTTGGATTGGAAGTAGAGAGGAGGAAGAGCGGTGTGTTTGTCTCCCAGAAATGATATGTGGAGCGGATCGTAAAGCGGTTCAGTATAAGGGAGGGGAAGAGCAGTTCTACTCCACTTAAAATTGGCATTATGCTTCGACGAGATGGAGAAAGGGTTCTTCCAGATCCTTTAGTCTTATAGGCTATGGTCAGGAGTTTGATATACTTGACGATTATGAGGATGGATATTTCATATGTTGTTGGTCGAGTAAGTCGGTATATGTAGAAGCCCAGGATGCCTCATCTAGTGGAGGTAAAGAGTATTTTGAAGTTCGTGAAGTCCACCTCAAACATAGGGCTCTTTTATGAGAAAGACACGAGCTTTAACTTGCACTAGTTCACCGATGCTGATTATGGTGGAGATATAGACGATCGAAAGTCGATATCGGGATATGTATACATGTGTGGATCAGCGACAGTTTCGTGGTGCAGTAAGAATCAGGACTATGTGTCTATCTCCACCACCAAGAACGATTACAAAGCATCGTCCTTGGCGGCTAAGAAGGTCATTTGACAGTGCAGGTTGGTTGAGGATATCCATGAGGAGGTGTGAGGTCCTACTTTGCTTGACGAATACATTGAGAGTGCTCTAAAGCTGGTTACTAATCCAGTGTGTCACACACGAACAAAGCACATCGAGATCAAGCATCACTTTGTTTGTGAGAAGGTGCTGGAAGAATCTCTGATGGTTGAGTATGTGCAAGGATAATGTTGCGGACATCATTACAAAGCCACTATCGAAGGGGTCGTTTGAACGGTTGTGAAGTTTGCTTGGGGTGATTTCCGACTCTTACTTTAAGGGGGAGTATTGAAAATTTGAAGTGGGATTGTCAGAGTGGCAGGTCGTCAAGTCGCAAGTCGCTAGGGCGTCAGCTCGCTATCGCCAGGCGATATCGCTATCGTCGGCTGATAGTGTTTTCTGTCCGGCCTCATCTGTATACCACCCAAGTCGCATGGTTTGAAGCTGCATACCGCATAGTTGTGTTATCTGGGTTGGCAGACCGCTTATAATGCTCTGATAGATGTATCGCTTGTGACGGTGGTTGTATCCCCCTCCCCTGCCTATAAATAGGGGTTATGACCACCTTATTTGCATCTTGGATCATCAAGAACTATTGTTTGGTGCAAGGTTGCAGTTAGGATTTTTCATTCCGCACGACAAGGAAGAGAAGTCACTTGATCAGCTGTTTGTGAACTGTGCGGTCTGCCTGGGCGGTCTGGTGACTTGGTCTAGCGGTTAAGCCAGTGTCTCAGCAACAAGGCAGTAGGAAGCAGCAGTTGGCGGTCTGAAGCTATCGCGGGCAGTGTCCAGCCAACAAGGCAGTAGGAAGCAGCAGTTGGCGGTCTGAAGCTATCGCGGGGCGATATCGCGATTTGGCAATCTGGGAGGTCTCTCCTTGTCACTCTCAAGCAGGCGGTCTGAAGATCAGTTCATGTGGTATGGTTTGGTAGTTCGCGCGAACTAGGTGAACTGGGTGAACTGAGCGGTTTGTCTTCAGCACAAGTTCATAAAAGGATGTGCGTGCAACCTCGGGCTAGAGGTGCGGTCTCGGCGGTCTCATTTTCCAGTTCTCCAGTTTGTATTTTGTCATTTTTTTTATTTTCATCGAATGCATTGCAAAATCATGTCTCGCAATGTATGTATCGTCATGTAAAACAGTGAATTAAAATACAAGTGTTTCTTTTGCTTTTTTTTACTAGTGGTTTATTTGTTCTGGATTGGTTGAGAGTGATCTTGCGACCTCGTCGTCATAAAATTTTACAACCCCAACTGAAAAAATTTGTGATAGCGGAAAACGAGATACCAGGCGCAGGAACACTCAACCACACTGAGCCCAAGCAAACCAAATAGCAAACAGAAGAGCAAGAATCTATTTATAAAAAAAAATTTACACAGCAAGACATGCATGACGAGACATGATTGTGAATGTATCTGATGGAAGCAGAAAAAATTACAAGCCAAAAACAAACCGCGCGGACTCAGGAGTAACCGTAAGCTCTACTGCTGACCGCTAAGGAGTCCGCTGAAGCTGCCTGGTCGCAAGACCGCAACAAGCCGCGCGGACTGCCCATTATTCCAGTGCTGAAGAAAGAACTCTGTTCGCTGAACTGCAAGCCGCCTGACTGCAAGGTCGCCTAGCCACCAGAACACGCGGACTGCTGCCACCGAACTGAACAAGCCGCCCAGAGGCGGACAACTTATTGAACAGGGAAACAAGTTGCAGAAGAGAGACCGTCTGGTCGCAAGCCGCGACTTACTACTAATCGCCGGTTGAAACTGCAGAATTCGCACTGACCTTGACCGAAGTCAGAACCAAGTCTCTGGCTCCTCAGCGCAATTCACACAACCTGCACAGCACAAACTGGTCGAACTCTTTAAACCGCGCAAATAAAAAATCCTAACCGCAGTAACCTCCCGCGAGTTCACTTACTGTTCACTCGGTATCTTCTGATGTGACAGGGGGTACTATTGATAGGCGCTGAGAGGAGTGTGATCACCGCCCTAAACGATTGGATAACCGCCCTACCCAGCGCGAACACCAAGTGTATCTGTAAAAGTTATGGATACACACCAGACCGCTGCGACTAGCCAAGAGCAAGTCCGCCAAGGTAGAACCTCCAAGGTCGGAAAGCAAGTCTCTGACAAGTCGCCAAGCCTATCCAGACAAGACCACCAAACAGGATGACTCAGCGAGTACCACCCCAGTCCGCCCACCTGCGGACACAGCACCAGACCGCAAAAATCGAGCTCGCAGCCAAGTCGCACAAGACAGACTGTTGCCGAGCTCGGCGGACAGAGAAAACAGCCCGCGCAGGCCGCGCGACCTCCTGGACTAAACCAACCTGGACTTGGTCCAAATTCAAACCAAGTCCACGCCACCAGACATCCCTAGAGCGAGCACAGCACCAGCGGATACAAAACTAGTCCGCACAAACCAGCGAACTCCAGAGCCAGCTGCACAAACCGACAACTGAGCGAATAACCATCATATCTGCCCGATAACAACCTGGGGAACAAGCTGCAGAACACTGGCCGACCTAGCTAGTCGCCAGCTCTGTTCGCTTAGACCGCACGGTCTGACCACCGAGACCGCCGAGACTATCCGTACAGTCCGCCCAAACAAACCGTCCAGACTACCACTGTCACTTCAAAAATTTCAACACATCAACAGCCAGAGGAATCATACAGATGCTCTTTCATGGATCAATCGCCTTACTCTTAAGGAACTACATTTTTATCGAAAGGAAAATAGAGAGTAAATAATCACAATTACAGAGCGAAATTTTGTGAAGCTGCCACGGAGCAAGATAAAAGTATGGAAAAACGGGGAGAAAATTATGAAAGAGGGATTTACTGATTTGTTCTAGAAAAATGAGAAACAAAAGATTAAATGGAGAAAAGACATGATCAACCGTTTCAACACCAATGATGCAATAAAATAAATTTTGGAGAAAGAAATCGAACGAAAATTAAAGAAAAACCGCCAAGCTACCTTAAAACGGAACCACCCCCATTATTCTCATGTTTTTTTTTATTTTTTGTGCACATATAAATTTTAGGTGCAAATAAATTTATGAATTTGTACATAACATCTATGTGCACGTAGTCAAAATTGATGTTGGCATAATATTGTTCTTTTTATTGTACTAGTTCCTTGTAGAGTAGGAGGCTCCTCTTTAAAGGCTCAGGCTAATTATGGGTTAGGCCTGTTGAGCCCATAAATCCCACTATGCCCATTATCATAAGAGGCTGCATTATGCCATCTTCTTTCTTAGGCTACGGATGGCTGGGCTATGCCCATTGGGCTGGATTTGGTAGCCTGCCCATTTTAAGAAAAAAAATTATATCAATCATTCGCTAACGTGAGGGTCTAAAAAGGGTTTAAAATGATGACGGTGATTTGGCCGCATTTGTTAATTTGATCTTACATCAATCATTACTTTAAATTAAGACAAATATATATATTTAGGCTCTTGGAGAACATGAGGGTCTGTCATTCGCTAACGTGCTCCGGCGGCCGGAGGAGATGGACAGTTTTTGGAATCGGAGTGGGAAGGCCGTGGTTGGAATCTCACCGTTTTTCCCCATTTGTCATGACGCGGGGGGTGCAAACGGAGCAAACGCCGCCACCGGCCATTTGATTACCCGCCGTGGGGCGGTATTTGTCTCAAACGGAAAGCTCCAAACGCTACGTCAAATGAAACCTAAGGAACTTCAAATGGGTGAAGCTTTTAGATAACCATTAACGGATGAGTGTTAAACTCATGCGTTCACGACCGTCACCATGCACGATGAATCCTAATCAAATAATTCTTCCATCATGCACGATGAATCCTAATGAACATTCGTAAACATTTGGTAGTAGATAATCAATGATCCAAATGTCTGCGAATCAAATGTTATGCACATCTTTCCTACTAATGTGGATTTGTTGAATTGTAAAACATGCGTTTGCCGCAAATTAAAAATCAAAAGAATATTAAGCACATCTTTGACTGTACCCGGAGAATTTATTTTGCTGCTCGGGAGGCTTGAGCGACGCGTTCCGTGCGTCATAGTTTATGTGGCTTGTCTTATATTGTGGTTTGAGAAGTCTGGAGTGGTTGATCTATTGTAGACTAGAGGCTTGCCGCCTACCGGAGGGGCGCAATGTGCATGAAGCGAGTTGGTGTACGCTTGAGAGGTGTTTCGTGTTATTTGTAGACAGTATTGTGGGTTACCGGTGTCATTCTGGAAGCGCGTTTATGGGTGGAGAGCGTGGGGGCGCACGTGGAGCGGAGCGCGCGGGGGCGCACTGAGAGCAAAACGCGGAAGCACGCTTAGGAGCGGCGGGCGAGTGGGGGCATGCGGGCAGCGGAGCGCGCGGAGGCACGCTTAGGAGCGAAGTGCGCGAGGGCACACTGGGAGCGGAGCACGCAAAGGCATGCATAGGAGCGGAGTGCGCGAGGTCACGTTGGGAGTGGAGCGTGCGGTGGAACGCTTATGAGCAGGGCGCGTGGGGGTGTGCTGGAAGCAAAGCGCGTGGAGAAACGCTTAAAAGCGGAGTGCACGAGGGTGCGCTGGGAACGGAGCACGCTTAGGAGTGGAGCGTGCGAGGGCACACTGGGAGCGTAGCGGGCGGAGGCACGCTTAGGAGCGGAGCGCGCGGGGGCGTGCCGAGAGCGAAGCGCGCGGCGGCACACTTAAGAGCGGAGCGCGCGGAGGAACGTTTAAGAGCGAAGCGTGCGGTGGCGCACTATGAGCGGAGCGTACAGAGGCACACTTAGGAACGGGGTGCGCGAGGGAACATTGGGAGCGGAGGCACGCTTAGGAGCGGAATGTGCGAGGGCACACAGAGGCACGCATAGGAGTGGAGTGTGTGAGGGCACTGTAGAGCGCGCAGATGCATGCTTAAGAACGGAGCGTGTGGGCGTGCTGGGAGCGGAGCGTACAGAGACATGCTTAGGAGCGGTGTGCACGAGGGCGCGCTGGGAACGGAGCGCGCTTAGGAGCGGAGCGTGCGTGGGTGCGCTGGGAATGGAGCGCGCAAAGGCATGCTAAGGAGTGTAGTGCGCGGGGGGCACGCCGAGATCGGAGCGCGTGGCAGCACACTTAGGAGCGGAGCGCACGGGGGCGCACGTGGAGCGGAGTGTGCGAGGGCGCACTTAGGAGCGAAGTGCGCAAGGGAACACTGGAAGCGGAGCACGCGGAGGCACGCTTAGGAGTGGAGTGTGAAAGGGCACACTAGGAGAAGAGCATGCGGAGGGACGCTTAGGAGCGGAGTGCGCGAGGGCAGACTAGGAGCGGAGCACACAGAGGCATGCTTAGGAGCCGAGTGTGGGAGGGCACACAGAGAGCGGAGCATGCAGAGGCGTGCATAGGAGCAGAGTGAGCGAGGGCATGATGGGAGTTGAGCGCGCGGAGGCACACTTAAGAGCGGAGCACGTGGGGGCGCGTTGGGAGCGAAGTGCACGAAGATGCGCTTAGGAGCGGAGTGAACGAGGGTGCGCTAGGAACAGAGTGCGCTTAGGAGCGGAGTGTGCGAGGGCGCGCTGGGAGCAGAGCGCACAAAGGCACGCTTAGGAGCGGAGCGCATTGGGATGCGCCGAGAGCAGACCATGTGGCGACACACACAGAAGAAGTGCACGGGAGCACGCTGGGAGAGGAGCGTGATAGGCACGCTTAAGATCGGCACATGAGGCGAAATCCCCTAAGGGCGCTTGATGGTGCTCTAAGATCTTTGAAGTGTTTGAAAATATTCAAGGGCAGCTTTGATGATCGGGGAGGTCCCAGCAGAGTTCCTAAGTGCGTAGGAGTGGAGGGAAAATTTTGTAGGAGAAAATTCGGGGAGAGGAAGATGGAAAATGAAAGAGGGCTTGGGGTCCTATTTATAAATTTTAGGAGGGCGACCTGGTAATTTTACCTAGCAACTACCAGACTGATGAACACGAACGTCTAAAATGGGGTGCATGAATCACCAATTTAATAAATATGACAATTTTTCCCTAAGGAGGTTCTAGCCCAACGGGAGCCCCGACGATCAGGGGGGCGACCCGGCGAGGCCAGCGGCCTAGGGATTGCGACCCCAACCACGACAAGGAGGCAAGAAGACCGCCCAGTTTGGGCGTCGGCGAGGCGGTGGACAGCTAAGGGGCCACCCATCCCAGGCGACAAGGAGGTAGTCCAGTTAATGCAGCGAGCTAGGGGGTGGGAGGCTAAGGGGCTACCCATACCAGGTGGCAAGAAGGCGGCCCATTTAAGGAGGCCAGAAGGCTGCCCGATCTGGGCGGCCTCTCCCCCTTTGTAGGGCGAAAGCTTGGGGTCGAGCGTCCAAGGGTATGCCCGTTCCAAGCGGCAAGGTGGCCGCCTAGTTGGGGCGGCCTGAGGGCCATCCTATTTGGGTGGCCTCGCCCCCTTTTGCGTGGCACCGATGAGGGGGCGGGCGGCCAAGGGGTCGCCCATCCCAGGTGGCAAGGAGGCTGCCTAGTTTGGTTTGCCTGAGGGATGCCCGATCTTGGCGGTCTTTCCCCTTTTGCAGAGGGCCGGCGAGGGGGTTTGCGACCAAGGGACTGCCCGTCCTAAATGGCATGGAGGTCGCCCAGTTTGGGCGGCCTAGCCCCCTTTGCGGGACGTCGACGAGGGGGCAGGCGGCCAAGGGTCCGCTTGTCCTATACGACAAGGAGGCTGCCCAGTTTGGGTGGCCAGTGAGAAACAAGATCCGGTTGGCCTCGCCCCCTTTATGTTGAAGTTGTTGAAGTGGGAGCAAAAGTGGAGTTGGGCAAGTAGACTGGTCAGACCGCTCAGACTGCAGAGTCCGTCGCGACCTAGCGGGCTGCTTTGGCAGACTGCCTTTGGCAAGTGCCGGTTATCTCTTGCGGTCTGGCTCAACAAGCTTTGTTGGTTAACCGGGCGGTTAGGGGTGGCTAACCGCGGGTGTGGTAGACTCATTTGGAGTTTGTTGAGTCTGGTATAGTTTTTGTTGCAGACTCTTTTGGATCTCACTGGTGTCCGGCTTGTTTTTGTGTTTGCGGTCTGGTTGTTAGATCGTGGATATCGGTACAATTGCGCGGACTGGTTTATCTGGAGGTCGCGCTGTCTGATGGAGCAGCCTGCAAGGTGGAGGACTGGTGTTGTTCAGCTTGGGTGCGATCTTGGTATCAGGTAGTGCGGTTACTTGGAGACCGCAAAGCTTTTCGTCGTTAATTTGGTCTTGAGGGACTAAGTCCAGCTTTGTTGCCTAGCTCGCCGAGATCTCCTGTGTTGCGGACTGCTTCTTGAGCTCGCCGAGTTCAGCAAGTTGGCAGCATGGTTACCACGGGCTAGATTTTTGCGTGGCTTGAAGTTGTGTCAGCAAGCTTGGCGATCTGGTTATTCGTGCGGACAAAGGATGGTGTCCGCACTTTTATGCAGATAGCTTTTCTTTAGCGGCAGACTGGTTCTTGTATTCGCACTTGTGCGGATATGCGGTGTTAGTCGGCAGGTCTGGCGAGCAATTATTCTATCATTATGGGTGGTGACGACACTCCTCCTCACACCTATAAATAGGAGTCTTCGGCTCGTCATAAATAACTGTGAACAGTAAGAACTAGCTCGCGCTTGGTTTTTGCGGTTACGGTTTTCTAACCACTGCGACTAAGAAAGTTGATTTTGTGCATGTTGTACTCCTAATATCAGGCGGCTAGGAAACTAGTGGAAGCTTGGTGTGGAATAGTTCACGGATAGCAGTCAGCGGATTGCAGCAGGTCGCGGTCTCTACGACTTGATCTCTTCTTCCGAGTTGCGGATTAGCAAAGCAGTTTGTCCAGTCTATCAGCGGGTTCTGTTCAAGTTCTTTCAGCATTTCAATAACAACAGTCCGCACAGCTAGTCGTGGATAGGCAATTTCAGTAGTCTCCGTGGACTCGGCTTGTGGAGTGGCGGCTAGTGCGATACAGTTTTCTGTCCGCATGGTTAACTTCTTATTGCATATTTCTGTTTCTCTTATTTACAGTGTAAATCATGTCTTGCAATGTATACTTCGCTCTGTAAAGAAGTTAATTTCAATTAGAGATTCTTGTGCTGTTATTGCTACTTATTTTTTACTTATGTTAAGTTGTGAATAAGTGTTACTGTGACCTCTTTTCGGCTTCCACCCATTTTGAGAGATTTTTACATGGTATTAGAGAGGTCGTTTAGGAGTTAGCAGTTCACCAATCTCAGGTTGTTATTCCTTCGTGAAAATTGAGTGAATCATGAAGATTAAGTGTATCAGTTGATTGCAATGGAAGTCAGTTTTGCAAGAGTAATTGGAATTGAACTTTTGATGCAGACCAACTTCAAATGATGAAGGTACATAGAGAGTTATCTTCTTGGCGAGGATCTCTGGGAATTTGTTGGTGGTGACAACTGACAAGAAGTAGTAGCTGCCGGTGGAAATACTGAAGCGGTGAAAGCTTGGAAGCAAACTGATGTAAAGACAGCATTCGCTCTGAAGCGTGCGATTTCATCAGAGCTGTTTGACCACATCATCGAATGTCGGTCAGCAGCTGAAATCTGGATGGCTTGTTAAATAAGAAGAGCGTAGATCGGTTACAGTTCTTGGAAAATGAGTTGGCAAAGTTCACTCAAGATAATCTGTCCATTTTTTTTCTTCTTAAAAATGAAGAACATCTGCTCTGATATTACTGCGTTGGACCCGGAAGAGTCGACCTCAGAGTCGAAGCTGAAGATGCACATCATCCGCGGCTTGCGGAAGGAGTACGTTGTCTTTGTGACTTCTTTGCAAGGTTGGGCCAGTTGGCCATCACTGCTAGAGCTGGAGAATTTGTTGGCTTCACAGAAAAGCTTGCCGAAGCAAATGACTGGAGTCTCGATCTCAGGGGGAGATGGTGTGGCTCTCTTTTTTGGCAAGAAGAAGAAGTGGGATAATAAAAAAAAGATACATGTTAATGATGGTCAGTCTTCTTCATCAGAGCAGGAAAGGAGCACGCCTCCTAAGCATGATGACAGGAAGAAGCGGGGCGTACCTCGGTGCTACAGATGCAACAAGTTTGGTCACATTCGCGGGGACTGTAAAGTAAATCTTCAGTCGGGGCATGCTTCAAGGAAGGAGGAAGCTGAGTCCAAGACTGAGGAAGAAGGATAGGCAGTTCCTTCATGACGGGCACTTGTATTTGTGCACTATCCTCCATCAATTATCAGGAGGACTGGATCGTGGACTCAGGGTGTGGTTATCACCTCACCGAGAACGAGTCCAAATTCTCTTCTCTGCAGGAATACAAAGGTAAAGATGTCATTATTACTGCTGATGATACTGTTCATGCGGTGAAGAGGAGACTGTTTCTTTAGGCGGTGATCGAGGTCCACACATGTTAAGGAGTGTGTATCACGTGTCGGGAATGAAGAAAAATCTCTTCGGTGACCAACGCGGTGGATGTTGGGTATCACGTTCTGTTCGACCCGACATAAGTGAAGTTTCTTTGAAATGTGTCAGCTGACATCACTCAGGTTGGTAGGAGAGTAAAGGACTTGCTCGTGTTGGCAACAAGTTCATATGTTGACAAGATGAGTGCTAATGATAGCGCTATAATTTGACATGGGAGACTTGATCATGTTGGAATGGATAAGTAGAAAGGTATGGCGGTTGCCGGTTAGGGACAAGTTCATGACTTGCCTAATCTTTCGTCTTTTGGTGACGGTCATGTCTGTGCGAATTGTCGAAATGGAAAGGCACATCGCCATCCATTTGACATATCACAGGCTAGGTGTAGAGCACCGTTAGAATGCATCCACGGTGATCTAACGGGATCTACCGTCACTCTCGGTCTCGGCGGTAGCAGGTATACGCTTGTTATTATATATAATCTATATTATATTAAAACAAAAAAACTTGAGATGTATCTCGGGTTTTTTCTTAAAATATGACCACCAAATGAATATCAGTCGTTCAGTTTCAATCCTCATAATTAATGTAAATATGTAATAAAATGAAAGCTTTTTCCAATAATAGTAAATGAAAGCTTCTTGTTAAATAGTATACATATATATATATGGAATCATTCCAAATTTTGTATTTTGCTTTACCTTTTAAAGCTTTGGTCTTTTCAAACAAACTATAAAAGCCAGTCCTTCCACTGAGTGATTTCATTTATAGGAAGAGAATGTGAATGATTAAAGAGGTATCTTGTTAATTGCGCATAGCCAAATCTAAACAGGAATTTATATTACAAAAGTCAGGATTTCTGCATTTCTACATCAAATTGCAGCAGCTGCTGCTTCTTCAATCATCTATACAAAAGTCAAAGATGCTTCACACAAACTAATTACATGCATTATTAATCCCATACACAACTAACCGCAGAAGGCAACACATGCAGGATAGGCATAAAAACTATTAAATCATAGGAAAATGTCAAAACATTGAAGTTACAGACTGATGTGGTCAGGATCCATAAAGCGGGTCTCGTGGAATTTGGAGATGAATTCAGATGCTTTACGATCCACGTCCCGTTCGCCGAATCCCCAATGTTTGTCGTCGTCCTCCTCTAATTCGCTGGGTCGAATCTTGCTTGCGGCGCCCGATCTCCGCTCCCACTCATCCTCCTCATCCCTGCGCTCAAACCTGCTCGGGGCCGAGAAGCTCAAGCAGGAGCAGGACAAGGAGGAGGATTTCCCACCCATTGATTGCTTTGATGCGGTTTGCAGTGACACAATTATGTGTGGAGTTTGAATTTATAGCAGCTGAAGAGTACTTGCTACTCACATATGGAAGATACCGTACCATTCAGAATCAATTGAATGGAGGAGATTTGGTGATGTGATGCGTTGTTAAAAGGGTGGTGGAGGGATGCTGAAGGAAGAAGACATGCATGAGAAGTAGGAGCCAATACTCTGCAGTCCGGTCAAATTAAGAAGCTCCCCCTCCGTAGCCTCTACCCTTATATTCTCCTGCCAGCACTCCCCCTCTCTCTGGAGAAATTATTGCCTCAGCATCTTTTTGCCCAACTGCATTTGTAGGACACCCTTAATTATTGCAGAGAAGAGGAGGCTATTATTATTTGTTGAAGTCGGGAAAAATTCCTACTCTAAAAATCGGATTAAGGCAGTCTAAGATTATCAGTTCAGCTGTCGGGCTCGACGGCTAATGGGCTAGGACGAAGAAATAGTCTGGCAACAAAAAGGACCCCGGGTGCTGCGACAGGGAGGTCTCGCCACGTACCCGGATGCTTAGAAGAAGTTTTCCCTCCACAACCAAAAATGACCGAGCAGGGTACGGGGTAGACTCTCGCTGAAGTCTAAGTCACGGCGGCGACTAAGATGTATAGTCGTTAGCTCGCAACCCGTCTCTTGAGAAAGGATCCAAAGGCTCAGCTCGAAGTTTTGAAAATGAGGTGCTCGAGATCTTTTGCGAGATTCTGAAGTTCATCTCCTCGTATCCCTGGAGTCTTTTTTATAGGAAAATTCAAGAGGAGGGGGGGTCTTATCTATAGCCCCACCCCTGGAGACTAGGTTATTTCTTAGGGGAGCTCGCTCAGGTGGGCGAGTAATAGCCCTAGTCTCCTACCTGGAAAGTATGCGAGGGGAGCTCGACATACTCGCTCAGGTCTTCTGCTGTCTTGCGCGTTGACTCTAACTTCTGTCTTAACTTGCTGACTTTGACTCTTGTTGACCTGGCTCTGGAGGGGTCCACCCTCAACGAATATGGATTGTACACAATCCCCTCTCTTTTCGAGCGACGTAGGAACTCAGAAAGAAACATCCAACACCTATTTGGCGAGCTGCGTGGGCTAGTATCAGAGGTACTCATGACAGATGGATGCATGTTGAACTCTATAAATATGGGGTGACTGGTATTTGAGGACGCTTGTTGAACTCGCACACGATGTCGAAGTACCAAGCGAGCATTGCCGCCTTGTCTGAATACCTTGATCCAGCAAGGCCAAAAAGGCCGCGAGAGGGTGAGGTCGCTGCTGACCTCCCTCCACTCAAGAAGAAGAAGTTGAAGAAGAAGTTGAAGAAATCGCTTGCTTCCAAATATGACAATCTGCCTCCGCTTACCGAGGATGTCACCTCCCCGACCGAACATCCTGACATCCCAACACATACCCAGAAGCTCCTCGACGATCTCGGGTTGAGCGACATTCTCGAGCAATCTGCTCCTGAAGATTCTCTCCTTCCTGCATCGTCTTCTCCCCCTGCCCCGGAACTCGTCGGGTCTCAGGCAAAGCTGCAGACAGATCTCGTTGCCTCGCAAGGTTGTTATCTTGTCGATGTCTTTGAGTTCCTGATCAATCCTATTTTTTGTTGGCGACTCTTGTTCTTTACTCGCAGATCCTCTGCCGACTATTGTAAACGAATATCTGGATGTTGTTCCCTTGCGATGAGCTCCATTGGTCGCCCTCGAAGCTCGCCCACAGCCTTGATCAAAGCACACTGTTCGGATCAACGTCGGTCCCATGAAGGTGCCAGAAAAACAAACTTCCGAGGCGAAGAAAAAGGATCTCCCAGCTACGAAGACCTCGCAACCTGGGGTGAGCAAAGCCCCTACTTTGTGACCATCTCGTCGCTACCGACGACGAGCACTCCTCTGCCGCTGCCACCTCTTCCGGCCAGTCCGTCACGACCGAGGGTGAGCACTCCTTTACCTACATTGCCTTCTCGCCGCCGATCAACGAAACTCGCCCCGAAAGTTCCCCTGAAACTTCGGCCCCTCTGATCCCGCCTGGGAGCTCGTCGCGAGACCAGGAAATAAGGCACCCAAGCTATTACCCGTTGAGGACCGGAGGTCGCGACCCTTGAGGTCGTGGACAGGGGCAGACCACTTAGCTCCCGAGAGGCTCGTCGTCGGGCAAGCGGGAGTCATCTCTCCGCAGCCTGTCCCCTCGTCGATCTCGATCCCCTCGGCAAGGTATCTCGTCTGTTGTTGAATTGATCTGACTGTTGATACTAACTTCTAACTGATTTGATGACTTCTTCTTGCCTTGATAGGTCGTCCTGCAACCCCTGGGGCGTCTTTCATCAATGCCCTCAGGCTGACTGCTCAAAAATACTACCAAGTTGCTGCCCGCACATACATCGAGCTAGAGGCCAAGTTCGACCAGCTCTCCATCTGGGAGCCTCATCGTCGGATCTCGACACTCGAGGTGAGGATAGTGAAGATGGAAGAGCTGCAGGACTGGCTGGAGGCTTACGAGGCCCGCTTCAACATGATCAACGAGCTGGAGCGGCGACAATCGATGACCGACCATCGCCTGCAACTGCATCATGAGGAGTTGGTTGGTATGCGGGCGAGCATGGGAATGGAGAGGGGATTGGCGAGTATGGAGGACCATCTGCGTCAAGGCGATGATGCGATGGCGATGGCTAGCGAGCACGCGAGATGGGCTGGGCTATACGACATCCACCTCATCTCGAGCAGCGGCCTCCTACGACTTAGGATTTTTTTTCTTTTCTATTTTTCCTCGCCGCAGGCGACATTGTAATGAACCGTAAAATTCTTGATTTGAGATGGCAAGTTTGTATCTCGCATTCGTTCTGCCGATTTGTGTTTATGTTGATGCTTTTATTCTGTGTTGATACTCGCTTTCATCCTGCGATTACATGAGTTGTCTGTGCAGGTTTAGGCGATCTGGCGATCTTCTAAATGACTTTGCGCGAGATAGGGTCTGTAGATAAGGTTGATCTGTCGGTTAGCACGAGACTTAGGCTGATACTCGCGCGAGATTTATACCCCCCTCCCCCGACCTCCGTCTCTAAATAGAAGAGGTGGATGGGCCTTTAGTACGCTGTTGCGATTTCTGAACTCTTCTCGCAAGTAATTTGTTCTTGCTCGCGCCTTCCTTATCACTCAAGCTTTGCTCGCTCTTTCTCGCTCAAGATGGTTAGTGACGACACCATCGCTCGCTGACAGGCCCATGCGATAAACTTCACCGAGGCCGTTTTCAAGAAGTTAATGGCTACCGAACGAGATCTAAGTGACTAAACACCTTCCTCAAAGGTCAGATCGTCCTGCCACTCCGTCATTTCGAAGTCGGCCTACGACTTCCTTTATAGTCAGAGTACTGTCAGATCCTGTGTTACTTCGGGATCATCCCCGCCCAGATCAACTCGAATGGAGTAGCTACGATCATGAGATTTCTCTTCTTCCTACGGGAAGAGAAAATCATATTTAACCTCTCTGTCTTCAGTAAGGTCTTCACCTTCACCGTGATCGCAGAGGGTGTTATCTTCTTTAGAAGCCACGTCTGCACCTTGATCGTCACGACAGCAAGGTCCACCGGTGGGGCGAGTACCTAGTCGTCTTCGCGGGTAACTTTGAAGGGGTGTCGCGCAGGCCACACCAGTCAGCAGAAGTCGCCTTCTTCCCACCCATCCTGGAGGTTTCGCAAGAGAAGCTCTTCGAAGCCTTCCACAGCCAGCGATTTGACTTCATCCACTATTGTTTGAATGTCAACTCATTGGATGAGGTCTTCCATAATGAAGGTATAACTTGGTGAGATTCCACCATACTCGCTGAATTGATTATGATCGCAGCTGCGATTTTACTAACTGTTCTATCACATCTGCAACTACTCGCTCACTTTCACAAGAACCACTTCATCTGGCAAAGGAAGTCGCTTCGTCGTGTCAAGGTTCAATGAACCCGCCTTCTGAGGTTGAGCAGAATCTGCCTTTCGTGGGCTCCAAAGGCCAGTCGCGAGCTGGCGATAAGGAGGGCTTGTCGCAGAAGAAGCTTGACAAGGGAAGGAAAAAAATCCAAGTCCTCGGACCATGCGAGGAAGCACGCAAGGATCTCCCACGAGCTCTTCGATGGGAGGGAATCATTGGTTGATGTCAGGCATCGTACTTCCACCCGAACTATAATCTCGGGCACGACGACAAGGAAGCTTTCAGATGCCCACTAGTGTCCTGGGCTAAAGGTGAGCACAAGGTGACTCTGAGCACCAACCTACCTGCCTGGTCGGAAGACTGAAAGGATAAGGGGGAGGATTATGATGTCGCCTTCACGCTATATGGGTGATTCGATGCCGAGTCCATGCCGGATATCAACCCAGAGGTGCTCTCCCATCAGACAGCTCGCGCTCTCCTGCAGGCTACCGAGTAGGGTCATCACACTGTGAAGTGGCTCCTCAAGTCATAGAGGCACTGAAGATCGTCTCGCAGCAGGCAATCGATATGGGGATGCAATCTGTTTGATGAAAGTACTATAATGTAACAACCCGACCCGTTAAATAACATATAATAGAAGGTCCGGCCGGGGCCCCACATTATATGTCACAAACAGACGGCGAGGTCACAGGTTAATACCAAAATACCAATGCACCCTAACCCAGAGCATTCTAGCGGAAGTTTATAAGTTGCACAAAATTAAACCATGAATATCCACTACTATATAAATATCACATGTATATAAACACCAGGAATGTTTACAACTCAAATGCTCACTGCCTTAAGGCCTTACAAGTTTCTCTTTACAAACATATGAATTCATACATCGGCATGCAGGCCGGCCACACATGAAATCCAAATCTTCGCACGGCCTTCGAGGGCCTAACAGCATCAGCAATAAGGGCTTCAGCCCGCTCAATCAAATCATCCCGCAACACCTGCATATGAGCGTCCACCCCATGGGTGATAAACAAAGCAACGATAAGCATTCAGCTGACCAATTATAACGACCCTACCCCTTACCCGGGGCAGTGGTTCCTTCCCTGCATGTATTCCAGTCTCAACACATATATACAATACACAATATCATCACAAAAGCCGGCCTTCGTGCCAGACGTTCCGTGCACTCAGGGCACGCTTACGGTGCACTAAGCTCCTCAAGGTTCCACCGTCGATTCAAGATGTGTACTTATTGGCCGGGCATAAGCCTCCAAACCCCTGTTGAAGACCTCACACACCCGTCCACTCAGAGGCACGCACCTCATACCAAACTATGAGCGTTATCAGTCGACCTACCCCCGTAGTGTAACAAGCCTAGGGAAATCGCGCCGATGCATTGCTACCAATCGACCGCTCACCCGATCTTACCACTGAACTTGTTGGGTGGCCCACCCACTCAGAGGTTCTTAACTTGTTGGCTATGGGCATCAGCCGCCAAACCCTATTGGAGGCCTCTCGCACTCATCCACTCAGAGGTTCTCATAATCCATCGCGTATTCATCTCATAACAAAGGCACACGGTGCCACTTTCCATTCCATCAATACAGCTCGTGCCGAGCATACAAGCAAAGGAGCTATACAAAGCGTCCTTCTCACCATCACAATCGTCCTCACCATCTCCATAGGTTGACCGATATCTACACGGAGTCTTCTCCGGTTCGCAGCATCACCAATCCAGACATCCATCCAGATGGGCTTCACACAGCATGCCTATGCCGAACTAAACATTTTCAGCTCTAGATGCAGACTCAACCGCTGGAATCACTTACGCTCTTCCATCTTTTGATGGAGGATTCCACAGATATACATGCATAAACAAAGGGCTTCACCTGCCCAAGGAAGAAAGACCGTTACCCTCGACGATCGCTTCGGCGCCATGAAAGAACTAGCCGGATGGAAATCACCGCAGCGGACTTGCCTCCGCAAAGTTGAACTCGGCTCTCGATTCGGACCGTTGAAGCTCCACCGGCGGTCGGAAAGCTTCTTCTTCTTCCTCCAAGCTCTCCTCTCTCTCTCTTCTCTTTAGCAAGAGAATGGATATCATAAGAATGGCCTTATAATAGCAGGGATGAACTTGGACCACATGATCCAAATAGAAGGGACACGGCTTGTGACACGCCCGTGTCCTTGGCCGTGTGCCCAAACACGCCCCTGTGATACGGCTTGTGACACGCCCGTGTCACAGGTCGTGTCCCTTGAGCGGCTACAGAACCGACTCAATCTGGATCAGAACACAGGCTACGATGCGCCCGTGTCACTTCCTGACACGCCCGTGTCGAACAGTACACGGCCGTATCACCTCATCAACACAAGGCTGAAACACCCGAGAAGAACACGGCTAAGGAACACGCCTGTGTCCTTGGCCGTGTGCCCAAACACGCCCCTGTGATTCGCCCGTGTCACAGTACGTGTTCCTCACTCAAAGCCACTCGACGCCACTCCACTCAATGTCACTCCACTCAACGCCGCCCGAGGAGGACACGCCCTGGGACACGCCAGTGTCCCAGGCCATGTCGCCTCTCGACGACCGTGCTATGTTGAGAACTCGACTCGACACATACCGCACAGGACACGCCCTGGGATACGCCCGTGTCCCATGCCATGTGCACCGGACATGCCCTGGGACACACCCTTGTCCCAGGCCGTGTCACTCAGCCTGGACCCATTTTGGGACTTAGGATTTTTGGGGTGTTACATATAAGGTAGCTTGTATTTATCTGTGCGACTTAGTCGTCACTTCTCTTGATGGTTTTTCTGACTGCTTGTTGTTGATACTCACAGATGGACGAGATCGAGACAATGAAGAAGATCTCCGGGCTCGAGCAAGAGCTCGCGGTTATGAAGGCCGAGCTGGATGTCGCTAAAATCTGGGTTGCTGAGTTGGAGACTCGTCCGGTGGTCGCTGAAGATCGCCCCTTACCCGCAGATACTCGCCCAGCTGAGCAACAGCTAGAGGCGAGTCCTCACTGGATGGACAAGAAGATCCGCCTCCATGGGGACGAAATGCTCGCTATCAGCCGCGGGATTGCGCGAGCAATGGGGGAAGACGTTCTCGCAAAGCTAAGGATTGAAGCCTTCCTCGGCCCGTAGGCCGACCATCTGATGATCATGGACCTTATCCCTGACATGCTCACTGAGGAGTCCAACTCGCCTGATCACGTCCTCTCCTCCGCTTCTGGTTCTAGCGACAGCAGTAGTAAAGAGAGCAGCAAACGACATCGACGATGATGAGGATGATGAGGACAATGTTGGCGATGAGGAAGACGACATCATTAAAGATGTGGAGTACAAGCCTGATACTGGCGACGAGTACTAGTTGATCGGCGACCTCCTGCATCAATCATGTAAAGATAGAAATTTGTAACATAGAAACTTTTGTAATACTTGACATATTATACAAGATGTTTTCTACACTTGTCATTCTTGTTTTTTTCATTTGCATACTTGCTTGTTGATGATGCTCCTTAGGCTAATAGGCGCGAAGAGGTTGAGTGGCCATTATGCTCTATCTTTGCTAGCATATTAGCATATATGAAATCGTGCAACGTTACTTGTGCATGTGTAATCGCACTCGCATACTTGTACGCTGCTGCTCGCACCTGTGTAGTCGCAGTCGTATGCTCGCACCTGCATGGTCACACACCTCATAGGAACCGAGCTCAACTGAGTTGGAGAATATAGTCGACACCTAGCAGGAGGAAGCTCAACTGGAGGTGGAAAATACAGTGGACACCTAGCAGGAGGAAGCTCAATTGGAGGTGAAAAATACAGTCAACACCTAGCAAGTAGAAGCTCAACTCGAGGTAGAGAGAGTCGACGACTCACAGGAGCCGAGTTCAACTGGGGGTGGAGAGAGTCGACAACTCACAGGAGCCGAGCTCAACTGAAGATGGAGAGAGTCGACAACTCACAGCAGTTGATCTCAACTGGAGGTGGAGAGAGTCGGCATCTCACATGAACTGAGTTCAACTTGAGGTGGAGAGAGTCGACAGCTCACAGAACCCGAGCTCAATTAGAGGTGGAGAGAGTCGATAGCTCACAGGAGCCGAGCTCAATCGAAGGTGGAGTGAGTCGACAACTCACAGGAGTTCGAGTTCAACTGGAGGTGGAGAGAGTCGACAGCTCACAGGATTCGAGCTCAATTGGAGGTGGAGAGAGTCGACAACTCACAAGAGCCGAGCTCAATTGGAGGTGGAGAGAGCCGACAGCTCACATGAGCCAAGCTTAACTCGAGGTGGAGAGAGTCGAATCGGAGGGGGGGGCAAGTATCCGGCAAGCAGGAGGGAAGCTCGTACATTGGCCCGAACTATAGCAACAACACACACGAGGAATTTATCTCACGCGAGGGGGTTAGTAGCCGATATGTAGGAGAGGAACTCGTACAGTGACTCAAACTACTACAACCCCACGACTCGAGGACTTCAATCGGTGTTGAGGTCACTCGCCCTGTTACTTAAGATATTGCTAAAGAATTAGATGTATCAACTTCTTTGATGACGAAGGAAATTTCTAAGGAAATGATGATCTTCCCTTCGTCAAGTGGGATGGTTGGCGTCTAGAACTGTTCTTGATAGTTCATCCAGCCGGAAGAGAGATGCAATCAGGGATAGCTTAGGCTGACATACAAGGAGGGAGCTGATCTCGACCGTCAATACAGGAAGCTCGGTCTTACAAGGATGCTTTAAATCCTGGATGCATCATCTCATCATTTGCCATGGGCTTTTTAAGAGAATCAGGTCGTATCTAACCATCGCCCCCTTGACTTTACTATATGCAACACAATTGATCGATATGTGTCTAAGGGTTGTAACCACCAAATATTTTATCCAAATGACATACGAATTAATTATAGGGGTCTGAATTTTCAGTTATGATGAAGTTCCCAAGTTTCACAATTTTCTAAATTAAATTGACCAAAATTAAATTTTCCTAAAATATAAGTCACTAGTGAATTTGAACATGAAGTATCACTTCCAAGAGTCCAAACAATACCAATTAATTCGCACAAGGTCACAATGATAAATAAAAGGTCTGGATCAAATTTCATATCATTCCAATATTATTTGATATTTAATTTCTAATTATAAAAATATGATTCACTAAGTCATGTTACACATGAAGTACTATAAATATGCATCAGATAATTCCAGGAAAAATTACTGGAGATGCAAAAATGGAAGAACAGTTAGTAATTTTGCAACATCGATTAGTCAGAGCGAGTATGGTGGAATCTCGTAATGTTCTACCTTCGCCAGGGAGACCTCGTTCAAAGCTAGTTGACATTGAGACGCCAATGGATGATGTCAAATCGCCGGCCGCGGAAAGCTTCAAAAAGCTTCTCACGCACGCCCTCTAGGATGGGTGGTAGGAAGGCAACTCTGGGCGGCTAGTGCGGCCTGCGCGGCACTCCTACGAAGTCGCCGCCGACGACGACATACTTGCCCCACTGGTGGACTTTATTCGTCATACCGACCAGTGTGCAGACGTGGCTGTTGAAGAAGATGACTCCCTCAGAAGTCGCTGCGAAGGCGAAGACCTTTCTGAAGATGGAGATGTCTAAGGCAAACTTCTCTTCTCCGCAGGAAGCAGAGGAATCCCTTGATCATCGTGACGCCGTTGGGATTGATCTGGGCGGGAACTATTCTGAAGTACCGCAGGATCTGGCAGTACTCGGGTCACAACGGAAGTCGCAGACCGACTTCGAAGTGATGGAGGGACGGGACTATCTCACCTTTGAGATAGGTGCTTTAGTCGCTCGGTCCGGGCGAGGAGCCTGGCCGATTATCCCTCATGCAAGTACCTTTGACGAAAATCTTCCAAATCTCGCTCAGTCGCAACCAATTTCTTGAAGATAGCTTCGGAGAAGTTGATCGCATGAGCTTGTCGGCGAGCGTTGGCATCGTCGCTGACCATCTTGAGCTAGTAAAGTTGAATGCCCAAGTAAATCATGAACGAAAAGAAGACGAGAGCAAAGATAAATACTCGCGAGCAAAGGGTCAGATTTCGCAACAGCTTACTAAATGCTCGCATACCCCTTCTATTTATAGGCAGAGGGAGGGGGTATATCAACCTCACGCGAGTATCTACCTAAGTCGCGTACTAACCAAGAGCCTAACCCTAATTACAGATCCTATCTCGCACAAAGCCATTCAGAATATCGCCAGCTCTCCAGAACCTGCACAAATAATTCGAGACGACGCGGAAAGAAGACGAGTATTAAAGCAAAATGCGAGTATTATCACAATGCGAGATCACCAACCAAAAACAAAGTCGGCGGAATCAATGCGAGATACAAACTCGGCTTATTCAATTAAAGAATAGTTTAAATACAATGTCGCCAAATGACGAGTACAGATGGAAGAAAGAAAAGAAGCAGAAAATTCTAATTCCTATGAGGTCGCTGCTCGGGAGGATGTGGATGTCGCCCAGCCCAGGCCATCTCACGTGTACGCCGAAAGTGCTCGCTGGACATCTCCATCACATTTTCTTCCCTCCGCAGCTGCTCCTCCATCCTCGCTAGTCTCCCAGCAGATCCTATGCTCTCTCGCATTTCGGCCAACTCCTCTCCGTAGAGTTGGACGTCATGGTAATTCATCGCTTAACGCCGCTCCAACTCATGGATCAGGTGGCAGCGCGCCTCATGGGTAGCTAGGCAGTCTTGTAGCTCTTCCATCTTCTTCATTCTCACCTCCAGTACTGAGATCTGGCGATGAGGCTCGCAAATGGCGAGTTGGTCGAATTTGGCCTCCAGCTCGATGTAGGCACGGGCGGCGGCATGGTTATACTCATTTCGGAGAGCTCAAGGGAATCAATGAAAACCGCTCCAAGGGTTGCAGGGTGATCTGTCAAAGTAGAGAGAATTCGTCAAGTCAGTTAGAATCCAACATCAGCAATCAGATAATTTCAGCAGTAGTGCGAGCTAACCTTGTCGAGGGGATCATGATTGGCGTGGAGAAGGACTACGGCGAGTTGATTCTCGTTGGCCTGATGATGAGTCTCTCGGACGCTCGGGAACCTGTCTCTGTCTGTGACCTCCAATGTCACGACTGCCGGTCCTCGATAGGAAGTAGCTTGGGCGCCTTATTTCCGGATCTCGTGCTAAGCTCTCTGGAAAGATCCGAGGAACCGTGGTTTCCAGGCAGATTTCAGGAAAAGCTTCGTTGCTCAGCAGTAAAGGAGGAGGCGGCGGTAGAGGATTGCTCCTCCTCGGTTGTTGTGAGCTAGCCGAAGGAGGAGGTGGCGGGGACAAAGGTGTACTCACTGCTGGTAGCGACGTGGTGGTCGCAGAGGCAGGGGTTTTGCTCTCCCCAGGCTGCGAGGTCTTCGGCGCGGGAAGGTCTTGTCTTCTCGCCTCAGGGGCAGGTTTTTCTATCCCAGTCTTAGTCCCGACGTTAAGCCGATAGTGTGCTCGGATTGAGGCTGATGTCGAGATTCAAGGGCAACCAACGTAGTTGCTCGCAGTGGAGTGACATCTAGGGGCTTGCCTGCAGTAGTCGGCGGAGGAGCTACGAGTATAAAGAACAAGTAAGAGTAGCAGTGCAAAGTGAACAACAACTTTTAGTCTGACAAGATGGCAACCCTGTAAGGCAGCGAGATCTGCCTGCAGCTGTGCTTGGGACCCAGCGAGTTCCGTGGGAGGAGGAGAAGGTGGAGGGGAGAGGAGAGAGAAGCTGAGAACAGAGGACTTGGGAATATCGCTTAAACTGAGGTCATCAAGGAGCTTCAGGGTGCTGGTTGAAGATCCGGGATGGACGACCGAGGAGGAGGCATTCTCGGCTGGCGGAGGCAGGTTGTCAGTTTTGGAGATGAGCGAATTCTTCATCTTCTTCAATTTTTTCTTCTTTAGGGGAGGGAGGTCAGCAGCAAACTCGCCTTCTTGCGACCTTTTTGGCCTTGTAGGTTCGAGGAATCCAGACAAGGCGGCAAGAATCGCTTGGTAGACTTTCTCGGCAAACTTCAACATCACGTGCGAGTTCAGAAATCGTGTCTCAAAGACCAGCCACCCCCCTTATTTATAGAGTTCACCGGGCATCCATCAGAAGCGAGTAACTCAGATACTCGTCCAAGAAGCTAGCTGAATAAGTGATTGATGTTTCTTTTCGAGCTCCTACGTCGCTCGGAAAGAGCGGGGATTATGTACAACCCATATTCGTCGAGGGTGGACCCCTCAAGAGTTAGGTTAGCAAGATTCAAAGTCGGCAAGTCATAGTCATCGCGTATGAAGGCAGAAGTCTTGGGCGAGTATGGCGAGCTCCACTCTCATACTCGCCAAGTAGGCGACTAGGCTTGTTACTCGCACAGCCGAGCGAGTTCTCCCAGGAAGTCACCTAGTCTCCAAGGGTGGGGCTATAAATAAGACCCCCCCCCCCTCTTTGATTTGCCTATAAATAGGACCCTAAGGGTATGAGGAGATGGACTTCAAAATCTCGCAAAAGATCTCGACCAACTTTTTCCTAGACAACAAGCTGAGCGTTTGGATCCTTTGTTCAGAGACAGATCGTGAATTTACGACTATTTATCTTAGTCGTCGCGACTTTGTTAATCTGCCTCGTACCCTTCTCGGCCATTTTTGTTTGTGGAGGGGTTGCTTCTTCTAAACTTCCGTGTACGTGGTGGGACCTCTCCGCCACAGCTTTGGGGTCCTTTTAGTTGTCAGGCAGTTCCCGTGTCTTAGTCTATTAGCCGTCGAGCCTGACCGCTGAACCGGTAACCTTTAGCTACCTTGATCCGAATTTTCGAGTAGGGGATTTTTCCGGTTTCAACAGCCCCTCTGACCTATTGAAGGGGCGTTCGGGAGCGGCCCCAAGCAGTTCCCGAGTGATCGGGACTCCGCTTGTTGAGGATCAGGATGTTGAGGTTCTAGGCTCATCTACCTCCCAGGCCCCGGCAGAGGGGGCGCCTACTTCAACCCGAGCAAAAGGGAAGCGTGTCTCTTCATCCTTAACAGCAATGAATAATGTGATGAGCTCATCTTTTTTGCTTTGGTTTATGCTAGTTGTTCCTATCTCACTGTGTTTTGCTTTTTCTTGCAGATTGGCATGCAAGCTCAGATTTCACTTACTTGGAAAGATTGTTACGTTGGTTTGAAGGATGCATGCCTCTCCCTCTAGGAGAAGCTTCGGAGTACAGAGGGATCCCTTTCCAATTTGATGGAGAGGCGCGAGCGCGACTTATCTCGCTTTCGGCAAGTTGAGTCGGACTTGAAGGCTGAGACGGCGCGGCTTCAAGAGGATCTTCGGGCCAAGAAGCTTTTGGCGGAGAGTGCGCTGGGGGATGTTGCCCGCTTAGAGACCGAGGTGGGACGTCTTTCTTCAGAGGAGCGGCTTTCTGAGATGAAGGTGGCGGGGGTGACAAAGTACAAGAGCTCGATCGTCTTTAAACATGACAGTTGTTTGTTGTCTAGGGAGATTCGTGAAGAAGTCTGGACGAGAGAGGTTGGCCCGATCTTTACGATATCTGGGAGGTATCATTCCGACGCGGGATGATGAAGACCCTTCGGATGATATCTCGCAAGCGTGAGTGTGATGTCTCTGATCTTGGCTTTGATGACCTTTCATAGGAGGAATGCGTCGAGTTTGTTGAGGAGGAGTAGACTTCATCTTTGTTGTATCTTTCTTTAGTTGTACTTGCATTATGCTAGATGTGTATTTGTGATTGGATCTTGGGCCCTTACTTTGTTGTAGCAGCTAAGCCTTCTGTCTTCCTTTTGATGGATTGATTTGTTGTTGTTTTGACCTCTTCTTGTAAGACTTGTTATGTCGGCTCCGCTACCTTCATGCAAGCGATTTGGTGGCAACTCCTTGAGGTTGATTGTTGGAGGACGAGAGCCAGATAGTTCCACGACCTACTACCAGGGTGAAGGGCGCATGCTTCTAACCGGATAGTGGGAGATCCGGTTTAACCAATCTGGAGGATGTCGCTGAGTGGTTGGTGGTGAAGGGCAGACTTTCGAACCTAAGCGACCGCATGGGGGCATGCCCTGGCAGCACTGCGACCTACTGTAGGACATGGGCATACCTTCGATCGCTGGCAGTGGGAGGTCGCAGGGGCATGGTCCCTGATGTGATATTTTAAAAGCACTAAAATAACAGCACAATATGATAAACAGTTAAGTCTAGAGTTGATATAGTGTAAATAAATTTCAAGTAATAAAAACCGCAAGTGCACGGTATGCAATTGTAATACATATGCGAGTACGAGTCGATTCATAGAGAAGTTAAATTTTTTCTTAGTCCAGTCGAACTATACATAAAAGGTTGGGACGATTTGTTTTTTTTTAAGTGAGATCTTAATTTGAGAAGAAAATCTTTTTGATTAATATGTCTCAGATGCAATTTTATTAAATGATAACAAATAATTATTGAATGAGAATTTATCATCACATACAAAAGATTTTTAGAAGTTTGAGAACATAGAAAAAAACATTTAAATAACTCACCAAAATACTTATATATTATATTGTTTTCCACATATTATAAAATCTTGAGTGATAAAATTTGATTAAAAGTTTTGGTAATGAGGCCGAATTTTTTTTTAAGTAACTAAGAATTAATATTTTGTGTGCACTCACTTCAAATTATATTGAATTTCCGTAGAATTGTAGCATGTGCATTCAAGCTACACAAAATAGCTAAGTTAGTCGATACAATCTTCGGGCAAAAATATTTTCAAATGAATCGATGAATCATTATAAAAATTATATATATAATCACATAATTACATTGTACCCGAGATAAAAGAAGATCACTCACGCATGATTTGTTTTATTAAAATTATATGAGAGATCATCATAGAATAAAGTGAAGGCAAAGAAATATTGTTATTGATCAAATAATAAAAACGTATAAACTTGCACGGAGAACATACATGAGTTTCCTCCAAATCTCCTTCCTCTCATACAATATCTCTCAAAAACTCACAAATACAAATACCAGTAAACTCACTTTCAAGCTCTGAAATTTGGATGTCTCCCCATGTCACTAAGGAGCCTTATTCATGGAAGAAATTTTTGATTTCAGCTCACACCATCTAATCGGGAAGATCTGAAACGCCTAATTCACCAAATCCGCTGAAATGAATTCAGCGTCCCGTTGTATTGAATTCGGCGTCCCGTTGTATTGAATTCGGCGTCCCGTTGTATTGAATTCGGCGTTCATTCTGGACGCTGAAATAAATGTTAGAGTGCTCGAAGCATCCGCGTGACCATCAAGTTTGGAATGGTCTCCTCGTTGCCCCTAGCTAGGGTATTTATAGGCGAAACCCTAAATCCCCGACTACGGGTTTGGATGCCTATCGGATCCTAACCGACCCCTTAAGGAGCCCATACACACGTATATAAATATACCTCAACAATCTCCTCCTATATTGTATATAAGTGCTAGCAAAGAAAATAGGCTACTTATTCAATAGTTAATAGTGACCAAAACAAAAGAGTTTTTCCAGAAATATAAATATGAGTTTTAGATAACAAAATGCTAAACTCAAACCAAATGTTCCAAACATGAAATAAAACAAAAAACTGGAAAACTCAAACTGATAATTGATCTAGGCGAACAGCAGATCATCATCATCTGGGTCAAAATCAACTGTCTCTCCTCCAATCTCCATATTGCATGCAAACAATTACAATAAGAATGTCATGAGACAAATCTCTATGAATTCAAACATTTGCAGAAATGAAGTGATTAGTTCTAACAGCGGGTGAACTTAATACTTTTAACTGGGAGGAAAGAATAACAAAGCAGCATCTCTATCTAATTTACACAAAATTAGATTAATTGATTTCATAGAATCAAACAATATTCCTTCGATTATTAAGATTATTATTAACGTTCCGCAATTGTGCTATACCATCAAGTTTAGAATGATACAACAAGCTGTGACTATTATATCATTAAGTTTGGAATGATATAACTAATAATCATAATATCATGGCACATATCAGCAACTTCAGTATTCCTTTTTGGAATGATACTCAATTCAGTCTTTGGCAAAGAATAATTACGTAAGTCATCAAGTTTGGAATGACTGATAACTATCTCACCTCTAGCTTTCATCAGATAACATCTAAAATACTTTAGTGTGCTCAACGTAGATGCTTGAATGTAAGCAGACAATGGTTCTTAAATTTAAAACATAAGCTAGGTATTAAGTCCTCCTAAATTGACGTTAATCTCATCTCCCCCGATGTTTTAGATGTGAGAACCTTACATAAGCTCTTAGTAAGGACATCTACTACATTATCTTTTGACCTCACGTCCAATAGGGAGATTATCCCCTGACTGGTGAGATAGGTCAACCAGGCCTGTTTCATCCTTAGTTGCCTTCGCTTTCCATTGAACAACGTATTTGTAGCAATGGTCTTTGTGGCTTGATTGTCGCAATAAATCGAAATAGAGTTCATTTTTAGACTCGTCATTGGAATGTCCAATATCAGATCTCTTATCCACTCTGCTTCTTCTCCAGCTGAAGTGAGAGCATAGAGTTCCGATTCCATAGAGGACAGTGCAATGCACGTTTGCCTCTTAGACTTCCAAGCTACTACAGCTCCTCCTAGTGTGAACACAAAGCCACTAGTGGATCGACAATCAGCTATTTCCGAGCACCAAGATGCGTCGGAATACCCTTCAAGCACTGGAGGATGCCCACTGTAACATAAAGAATACTTCTCAGTATACTTTAAGTATCGCATTAGCCTGTCTAAGGCGTCCTAGTGGTCCTTCCCAGGGTTACTGGTGAATCTACTCAACATGCCGACCGTAAAGGCTATGTCAGGTCTAGTGCAGGTAGTAGCGTACATGCGACTTCCTATGAGTTTGGAATAATCCAACTGTCTAATAGCTGAACCTTCATTTGGTTTCAGTCTACTGTTATAATCGTATGGAGTCTCAGCCTTTTTGCTCTTATCATAACCCCACTTTTCCAATAGATTCCTAATGTAGTGACTCTGACTAAGGGTATTACCCTTTTTTGTGAAGTTCACTTCCATTCCTAGGATGGTTTTCACCTCACCTAGGTCTTTCATGCTAAATTGTGTCGTCAAAGCAACTTTCACGTCTTTCACTTCAGACTGATCAGTGCCCAGAATTAGCATGTCATCAACGTACAAGCATATGATGGCTACTTTATTTGCACTTGTTCTTACGTACAGACATTTATCTGATAGACTGGATTTGAAACCCAAGCCTTTTATACAGGTGTCAAATTTTTCATGCCACATTTTAGGTGCTTGTTTCAATCCGTATAGTGACTTAATCAACTTACAGACCTTAGTTTCTAGATCTTTTATGACGAACCCTTCAGGCTGGTACATGTAGATCTCTTCAGTCAGATCTCCATTAAGAAATGCAGTCTTGACTTCCATCTGATGAACAGTGTAGTGTTCAATAGATGCTAGTGCGAGAAGAATCCTAATTGTCGCATAGTGACATACATGTGAGTATATATCAAAGTAGTCTACACCACTCACTTGAGTGAAGCCTTTGGCAACTAGACGTGCTTTGCATTTTGCGATACTCCCATCAGGATTTATCTCCTTACTCAGAACCCACTTATTGCCAATGGTTTTAGCCCCTTTAGGCAAATCAACCAAAGTCCATGTGTTGTTCTGCATAAGAGAGTTCATCTCTTCGTCTATGGCTTCTTTCCATAATAGAGAGTCTCTAGATCGCATCGCTTCCTTATAAGTGGATAGATCAGCTTCAACTTGGTAAGTCACGAAGTCAGTACCGAAGCTTTTGGGCATTTTCTCTCTACTAGATAGCCTTCTGGTATTTAAACCACTCGTGTCTATAGGCTCAGTGTCAGAGTTACGTTGTCCTGGCTCAGCTAAGGGCTCAGTACTAGTGGCTGGCAGACCTAGCAGTGTCAGGTTCTGGTCCTTAAGGAACTTATCCTCAAAGAACGCAGCGTCTCTAGATTCTATTACAGTATTAGTGGAGAGATATAGAAAGCTGTCTGCAGCACTATCATCTGCACATCCTATGTAGACGCAGGTATTTGTCCTGGGTCCAATCTTAGCTCTTCTAGAGTCTGGTATCCTAACATAAGCGATACAGCCTCAGGTCTTAAGATTGTCAAATCTAGGAGGCCTCTTAAACCAAAGCTCATAGGGTGTCTTAGTCAACTTTGCATGGGGAACTTTATTAAGAATGTGATTTGACGTGAGGATGGCTTCACCCCAGTAGGCCGCAGGCATGCCAGCAATCAACAGCATGGAATTCAACATCTCTGTTAAAGTCCTATTTTTCCGCTCAGCGATACCGTTGGATTGAGGTGAATACGGGGCAGTCGTTTCAGGAATTATGCCATTGCTGGCAAGAAAACTCTGAACTCCCCCGAGACGTATTCGCCTCCTCTATCACTCCTTAGCCTTTTAATTTTCATGTCAAGTTGATTTTCAACCCTATTTTTGAATATACGAAATTTTTCAAAAGCTTCATCTTTGGTTTTAAGAAGATAAATGTGACTGAATCTAGAGTAGTCGTCGTTAAAAGTTATCAGATACTTCCGACCTCCTCGGGTGACAAAACTTTTGTAGTCACAGATATCGGAATGTATTAACTCTAGCAATTGTGTGCTCCTAGAAACCTGACTAAAAGGTGTTCTAGTTATCTTAGTTTGAGCACAAATTTCACATTTTTCAAATTTGGTTTTTGTGTCGAGGGGTATGTTGTGAGTTCTAGCTAGCAGGAGTAGTTTTCTATAATTGATGTGTCCTAGTCTTGCATGTAAAGTCTTAGGATCTATCAGATTTGAGCTAATCTGATTTACTACTTCGTGTGCTAGACTCAGCCTATACATCCCGTTAACGACATATGCGCAACCAAAGTAATGTGAGTGAACCATTAGGGTTACCCGACCACCACTAATGTTAAAAGACATACCCGCATTGCACAACAGACTAATCGAAATTAAATTAGCAGCTAATGTCGGTATTAATTTAACATTTTTCAAAGTTAGAGTCTTACTTGAAGAGAGAGTCAGGGTAGCGTTGCCGACCTTCAGCACGTCAGCTATAGCTCCATTCGCAACAGTAACAGTCTCTTCCACCTATTTTGCATCCTCCAGAAGCTTTGGATTGTTGCAGACGTGGCAGGTAGCACCTAAGTCGAGCCACCACTCTGGACTGGTCGTCCCGTTACCGACCATGGCAACAAAGTCGGTAGGCGCAGTCTGAAAAACCATGTTGGCTTGATTTTCAGTCCTTGGTGTGCTGGTGTCGCCCCGTTTGGGCTGACGACACTCGGAAGCGCAGTGATCCCACTTATTACAGTTGTAGCACTTGCCTTTGAATTTCTTCTTTATCTGTTTGCTGGTGGCAGCAACTGCGGGTGCACTGGTCGGTGGGCGAGTCTTCCCAGGCTTAGGCTTTCGCTTAGGATGCGTGATCATGTTAGCAGTAGAGGACTGCTTGCTGATCGTCTCTATAGCGTGCCTAGTCCGGTTCTCATCCTCAATGCATATGAAGCGCTTGAGGTCTTTCAAGCTCACCTGTGTCTTCTTCTGATACATCTCAGTCTTAAAGGAATACCAGGCCGAGGGCAACTTGAAAATAATCGTCCCTGCAACCAATCCATCTGGCAGAGGGATGTTCTCACTGTTGAGCTTGTCTACCAGATTTTCAAACTCGATAACCTGTGGCAGGATTTCCCTTTCCTCAGTGAAGGTGAAAGCCATGAACTTGTCCACCAGGTGCGTCTTGCACATGTTCTCCTCCTCCTTGAACTGCTCCTCTAGGGCTTCCCAGATCTCTTTGGCCCTTTGCATTTTGCCGTACGTCTCTGCAAGCCTGTTGGAGAGGCAATTCAGGATGTAGTCTCTGCAGAAGTCCTCGTCGTTGACCCACTGATCTTCATCTTCGCTTCCTTTGAAGTGTTCAAATACAGTTTGTACTATGTAGAAGATGTTCAGGTACTTCATGCCGAACTGCGTGTTCCTCTTCCAGGCACTGTACTCAGCGTTGGAGAATTTCTCCAATTTGATCATCGGTACAGGAGAAGAGTGATTGATCGCCTTTGAAATTGTGTGTTCCTTTCCGGTGCGTGTAATTCCACTTGCAGACAAAAAAATGCGAGCAGAAAAACTAGAAAGAGATCACCTGAGCGAGACTATGACGGTCTTCAGATCCAATCCAGAAAAGAAATTTGTTTTTTTCCCCCTCCAAACAGCAAAACTCAGTGCAAGAATATTTAGTGAAGCTGAAATCCTTTCAACCAACAGGATATGGGTTAAACCCTCGGACAAGCGGATCTAAGCAACAGGCAAGACCCAAAAGATTTCAGATCAGAATTCTGGCAAAGACTTGTATGTGAACACCAGAAGGGATTTGCTCCACTGGATCCAAAAAAACAAAAATTTATGTAAGTAAATTAAATCTGTTGCTCCACCACCACGATCAGCAAAAAGGCGCTCAAACAGAAGCGGCGACGACGGATCTACACGGCGCAAGACAACTGGAGACGAGATCCTCCTCCTCCGACAAATCGCGAACGACGGCAGAGATCCCTTCCTCCAAACCAATCGGAAACAGCGGCGAGAATCGCGATCGGCAGCGACGGGATCAGGAAAAACAGGGCGGCGAAAACCAGCGACGGGGAGGAGGCGTTTTCTCCCTTTTTTTCGATCGAAGAAAGCAGCGGCGCAGGATTCACCCTTATTGAATGGCGACGGAAGGGTAGGTGGCTTTCAGATCCGGCGACGATGAAAGTCGCGAACGGGAGAATCGCCAACAGCAACGGCGCAAGAAGAATCGCGAACGATTGCGGGAGAGACGGCGACGGGAGCGGGTTGCACCTTCACGATCGATCGGCGCTCTGGATGCAGGCGGCGGCGCACGGGGGCGGGGGTTCTCCTCCTTCCTTCGCGATCGGGAGAGAAGCCCGCGAGATGGAGGTTACGGGAGCACAGCTACTCCTTCACGATCGATCGCGATAGAACGCGTACAGACGGCGGCCGATGCAGAGAAATCGGGAACTAGGAGTTGGATCACGGGAGCGGGAGCACCGCTAGGGCAAAACGAAAGTGAATCTTCGAGAATGTTAGAGTGCTCGAAGCATCCGCGTGACCATCAAGTTTGGAATGGTCTCCTCGTTGCCCCTAGTTAGGGTATTTATAGGCGAAACCCTAAATCCCCGACTACAGGTTTGGATGCCTATCGGATCCTAACCGACCCCTTAAGGAGCCCATACACACGTATATAAATATACCTCAACAATAAATAGGTCATTGTTAACCGCAACCCCTTTATTGGCTAGTCGCACTCCAAAATCTCATAATTTTTCGTGCCTTTTCGAAATACGTCTTGTACATACAATTTTAGGAAAAGTGCTCAACACGAAAGTTGTAGATCTCGTCGAAATCTACAACTTTCGTGTTGATCACTTTTCCTAAAAATGTATGTACAAGACGTACTTGAGAAATATGCTCAGATTTTGCGCCTTTCAGAAATACGTCTTGTACATATAATTTCAGGAAAAATGTTCAACACAAAAGTTGTCGAGATCTACAACTTTCGTGTTGAACACTTTTCCTGAAAATTGCATGTACGAGACGTATTTCGAAAAGACGCAAAAAGATAGGAGATTTTGGGGTGCGACTAGCCAATAACAAGTTGCGGTTAACAATAGCCAATAAATATCAGCCCCGGGGGTGTTTGACTCCAATCAACACCCGGGCGCTGAAATGATTCATTTCAGCTTTCAAAGGGTGTTGACTTCATGCAACACCCAGCGATTCCCAACACCCAAGGGCTGAAATGAATTCTAGGGGTGCAAACGAGTCGAGCTCGAGTCGAGCTTGGCAAAATTTCCAAGCTCGAGCTCGAGCTTTTCATTTCGAGCTCGAGCTCGAGCTCGAGCTCGACGAGCTCATTTATCCCAGCTCGAGCTCGAGCTCAATGCCAAATTATTGAGCAACTCGAGCTCGCGAGCTCGAGCTCGAGCTGCTCGCGAGCTTTTTAGCTCATGAGCTTTATTTTCTTTATATATATATATATATATATATATATATATATATATATATATATATATATATATATATATATATATATATATTCATATTTTTTATATATATATTTTAAAAAAATTGGAATAAAAAGCTCGCGAGCCGGCTCGCGAGCTCATGAACATTAATATTCGAGCTCGAGCTCGACTCATAATCGAGCTCGAGCTCGTCGAGCTCGAGCTCGAGCTCCACAGGCTCGAGCTCGAGTCGAGCTTTTTTCGAGCCGGCTCATCGAGCTTTCGAGCCGGCTCAACTCAACTTGCACCCCTAATGAATTCAGCGCAGCCTCCTTCCAAAGAGTGTTGACTTCAGTCAACGTCAAAGTGATGGTTTGACTTAGGCTCCGTTTGGAAGGACTTATTTTCATCGATCAAACGGTTACGATCGCATGAACTGGAGGAAATTTTTGGGTCTGAGCCCCGTCTCCAGATTTGGAGACGGGGTCGTTCCGATTTTGACATGTGACGAGTTTTTATTATCTTTCTGCGCTCTTCTTTGACAAAAATTTCGACTTTTCACCGCGCTTTTTTCGATTGCACAGGGCCTTCTTCCTCATTTTGCAGTATCTTTTTATTCCCCGTTACTAATGGCGGAGACGGAGTGTTATTTATTATCTTTCAGTGCACACGATTCCTGTCGCTAATTTCCGCGCACACGGTTCATGTCGCTAATGGCGGAGACGGAATGTGTCCCGAATGAGAAGGAGAAGGTACACCATAAATTCTGAATTATTATCTTAATTTATTGATGGACTGTAAAAATGAAAATGAGGAAGAACATAAATTTGAGAAGAAGATGACTCTGTACGAGCTTTTTAGGAATACGGATGCCGTACTTGATATCTGAGGAAGAACATAAATTCTGAATTGTTACCATTCTTGATATCATTGCGATCATTTTTGTGTGTCATCGAAAATCATACTTGATATCCTTGCGATCATTTCTGGGAACATGGATACCGTACTTGATATAATTGCGATCATTTTTGTGTGACATCAAAAACCATATTTGATATCCTTGCGATCATTTTTTGTGTGGCATCGAAAACCATACTTGATATCCTTGCGATCCTTGCGATCATTTTTGTGAACACGGATACCATACTTGATATCCTTTCAATCTTTTTTGTGAACGACCAAACCATACCTGATATCCTTGCCTAAATCTAATCTTTAATTTTGAACAATTGGATTTCCTAACAGGGTAATTTTCTGAAATTTGAAGTCATTCAATCAGAAGAGGAAGCATATGAAATGTACAACAATTATGCTCGCAAGGTTGGTTTCAGTGTTCGAAAGGAACACCGAATTTGTTGGCCCAACTCAAATATTTTATAGTCCAGGGAATTTTCTTGCTCAAGATCAGGGAAAAAAGAGCCCCCAAGTATCCAGATTATGAAGTTAAGTTTCGTCGTTTGGATATGCGAACTAATTGTCCAGCGGTCATAGTGTTCAATGCGGATCAAGATGGCAAAAATTTGATTGTGGGAAAATTTGTTTAAGAACACAATCATCCACTGTGTGATGAATCATAACAACACCTACTTCGCTCTCATAGATGTGTCACAAAAGATCGTGGTAGTGTCCTAGAGTCAATGACAGAAGCAGGAATACATCTGGTAGATGCCTACAGATACCTAACTGATGAAGTTGGAGGTTATCAAAATGTAGGTTTTTCTACAACAGATGCATACAATTATATTAAGAATGTCAGAAGATCAAAAATTGAAGGAGGTGATGCGTCTAAACTACTAGAAATACTGAAGGAACGACAATGCCATGATAACATGTTTTCATTTGACTTTCAATTGGATGATATAAATCGATTGACTAACTTTATATGGATTGACGGTCAAGGCAAAATTGACTATCAATGTATTGGAGTTGTCATAATATTTGATACTACATATCAAATGAATCGGTACAACATTGCATGTGCTCCATTTATAGTTGTTAATCATCATTGGCAAAATGTAGTCATTGTTGTTGCCTTTGTTGTTGATGAGACAATCGAAACGTTTACTTGGTTATTTCATCACATAGCTTGGTAAATCAGCTTGGTAAATCAGGAGTTGTTGATGCATCAGCTTGGTAAATCACGCTCATTCCATCACATAGCTTCTCATCAGCCGTCGTAATATCAACAAAGCTTTCACGAACCTGCAATACATTAACACAATGTAAGAATATCACTCAATTCACTAATTGAATCGTAATAAAAATCAAACTTAACCTGATCAGGTTGCAATGTTGGCAACATTTTTGACAATCCCTTCAAGGTGTATGAAACCTTAGCGGACCACCGAAAAATCCTAGGACGCTCTTCAGGAGACGTGGGAGAGTTTACTGTTATGTGCTCGAGAAACCAAATCTATTTGTGCAAAGTAATAACCATTTAAGAAAATAATATTAGACATAACATTAGAAATTGTTAAGTTAAACACCAACCACTAAAACTATTGAGCAGCCATGCATAGTTCCGATTGACTTTTTTGGCCGAACGAGAGAACCTGCAATATCTCCGGGCTCTCCCACATAGTCGAGATGGTGGAAACTATCTATCAGACACTTATGAATTGACTTCGTCCATTTGTATTTCATAAACTCTTTTGGGTATGCAAGTTGTACCATGTGCTCCGGGATGACTTCTCCAGGAAATGGAAAAAAAGCTCACTGAGTAGATACAATAATATAGTGCTTGTATCTGTGGCTAATATATTGTATTCATCTGAATCCATGTCTGTCATCTTCTTCTTTAATGTACTTCTAGTAATTGTGGCATATGGTTTAGTTCTAATAACAATCTCATCATCCCTGTTTGGTAATCTGAGTATTGATGCTACTTCATTGACAGTGAAGAATAGTTTCTTGCGGCCTATCAAAAATGTAGAATCATGGGGAGAAAAACATATTTTGAGAGCATATAGTAATGGGACATTTTGTGGCAGTCGTGGCAGATCAAATAAGTGTACAATGCCGCAATCGTCAATTAATTTCTTACTTTCACCTGTTAGTTTGGATATTACAGGTGTTGCTAACTCGCAGATGCTGAGGCAAAACATCTGGTACACAAAACGTGCGTTCTACTAACCTTGGAGCTCCTCTCCATCTCTACAAAATAGAATAGATAAGCGGTTGTAAGTTCAGCAAATCTGAATGCAAGTTAAACAAAAATGATCACAGGAGAAACCTAAATGATCGAAGGATATACAAAAATGATCGCAAGATATACAAAAATGATCGCAGGATATACAAAAATGATTGCAGGAGATACAAAAATGATCGCAGGATATACAAAAATAATCGCAGGATATACAAAAATGATCGCAATATATACAAAACTGATCGCAAAAATACGAAAAAGATCGCAAGAAAAATAAAATTGAACGTAAGTAAATTAAAACTGGTACATTATGCAATTAAAGGGACAATCCAAAATTATTGCAGGTAGTAAAAGAAAATGCGAGGAAAATGAAGAAATACTACCCTATCGACAGAGCAGCAAAAAATGAGGAATTGAAAGCGAGGAAAACGATTAGCGTATTACCTTAAACACCGCTTAACGATCGACAGAGCAACAAGAAAGCGGAAGAAAACTCTTTTGCAACTTTGAAATTGTTCACGAAATACTTAAGGCCCGACGCAATGAGGAAGACGAGTTGTATTTGCGATCAAAAAATGTCGCGAAAATATTGCCAGGGATCGCAGTATTAAAAA
The DNA here is from genome assembly GCA_039513925.1 of Platanthera zijinensis. Classification (NCBI taxonomy): domain Eukaryota; kingdom Viridiplantae; phylum Streptophyta; class Magnoliopsida; order Asparagales; family Orchidaceae; genus Platanthera; species Platanthera zijinensis. Next base: position 130,742,833 of record CM077098.1, on the reverse strand, counting down.
AAAAAAAAAACTCGCCACGTGTCAAAATCGGAACGGTCCCGTCTCCAAATCTGGAGACGGGGTCTGGACCCAAAAATTTCCCATGAACTGGACCTTAATTATGGTCGGATTCATGCAGTCGTAACCGCTAAACCAGTGAAAATAAGTCCCCCCAAACGAAACCTTAGTCAATATTTGGGCACTTGCGTGATGGTCTATTAAGCTCCACTTGATTGCCTTCTTGCTACTTTCGCCCTTTGATTTTTTTTTTAATTGTTGTTCGAAAATTCCACAGTTTGTTGTCATCTTATAATTTGTAATTACACAAACAAAATTACCTGAAAAGCATCATTTTTAATGAAATATAATAAAAGAAATTTTGAAATAAATAAACAACTTGCACGTACAAATAAACAAAAATACCATAAAAACATCCTAAAATATTATAATTGCATTTTGGGGATATCATCGGTCCCGAGGAGGCGGTGAAGAGTGGATCTTCGAACTGGTGGCGAGCGAGGCGGGCAGGCCCTGGCAACGCCGGGACCTGCTGCAGAGAGAAGGACGGACCTTCGATCGTCGGCAGTGGGAGGCCAGTGGGATGTGGTCCCGAAGAGGTGGTGAAGGGCAAACTCGGGTGTTTGTTTCGACCCACTGCATGGGAGAGGGACATGCCTCTAATCTGTGGCAGTGGGAGGCTCATGAGAGTTCATCCTTGTTGCTATGTTGAGGGTTGGACCCTGGGTGTGTCCATGTAAAAACAATGTTGAGAACAATCATAACACTTAATAGTTGTAGAAAATAGAAGTTGTTTGTGCCCGAGAACTGGCTCGTGACTTTGTAAAATTAGTTGTTTGCTTTAAAAATATGGTGGCGTTGTTGACAAAAATACCGCAGATTTTGAGTGTGTCATGCGCGTGGCAAGGTCTTACCCTTCGCGGTCTGAGGTCTGTACACCCCGGGCTTGACAACTATTGTAACAACGAACGGTCCTTCCCATGTTGGAGACAGCTTATCTCTTTGCGGCCCCCTTTCCAGCTGCCTCGACGCTTTGTAGTACCAGATCTCCAATGTTGATTGGTCTTGGCTTTACTCTTCGGTCATAGTAGAGAGCTACTTGCCTTTGGTATGTTACGACATGTGTTATCGTATCTCTCACTTCTATGACAGATCGAGGTTCTCTCGAAATTATTCATCATTCTCTTCCTGGTTGAAACTTAGTACACGAGGACTGGATTCTTTCTATAAATTAGAGCAGATCTCATCAAGTTTATTTACCTTGCTCTGTTAATTTTTATTCATATGTACATTATTTTTTTCATTATGAGATGCTTATTTAAAATAACACATCCTCATATATATTTTGGTTAGCCTTCATCATCTAAACTATGGCTCCAGCAGTAGCGATCGTGAACATAGTTAAGAACCATCAATTGTGAAAATCTGACCTCACCTAACAAACCTATTTCACTTTATATTCAAAACTAGTTTTCTTTTCTTGGTAGCAATCATAATCATTGTATGTCAAACATATATTTTATGATCATGATGTTTGTCCAAATTCGCAGGAGCAAAAAGACAGCATAAAAAAGAACCTATATATTACATCATAGAAGCCAAAAAGTTGCCACGTTTCCTCCTCAAAACCTCAAGGAATCAGATTTTTCAGTTTCAAAAAACAAAAATTATCAAAATTGAGTATTTGAAATTTCAAAGATTTACTTTTCAAGATTTCATATTTCAATAAATTGTGTTGGCAATTAAGGCCTTCTTAGAGGGATCAAAATGAAGCTAAACAGCCACACCTAGTTTGAATGGAGACAAAGATAGGTCTAATATATAATCAAATTTGGCTCTACTTAAGGCTTGGATTGAACAACTGCAAGCCACACTGAACGTAATCAAACATCTCGACCTGATGGCAAAGTAGCATGCGCTCTCAACAGTGCATGCAGGAGACAATATTATCGTAATGCATAATTGACAAATACGAGGCCGAGAAGCTCTTTAGGAGCCCTATTTTGTTCATACATGAGACATCAATCCTCCCTGGATGAAGGGTCTACTCCCGTCAAAGGGCTGTCTGCAAAGTACTCCTGATGCTTCAAGTTCACCCCATACTGCAGAATCAAAGTCAAAGTTAAGTACAAACAACAACACATACAGAGGCCAACACCATTTCACAGTTGTAGAATGAATGGATTATAATTTTGAACCAGAACACACCAAAAGGTGAGTGTCCTAGCAAAGAAAGAGTCTGGCATGGATAGATTCCCACCACCATTTCTTGCAGTAAAGCGCCCCCACTGAGGCTTTGTTCGGAAGAGGTGGGGGAGCAATAACTGTTGTGAACAAAGTGGTTGAAAATGCAGATGGCCTTCGTGAACATGATTTCCCCAAAATAGCATTTTGGGCCATATCGTCACCACAATTATACATGTGAGTTCGGGAGTTAAGAGGCTGCGAAGTCCCGAACCCAAAAACAATGTGGCTACCGAACCCAAAAACAATGGGCCAGAAATGCAGCCACAAAAGTTCCGAACACATGCAAAACACCATCTCTCCATTTACTGCTACAATTTCATACTGTCAAATTTGTCCAGGGCAGGGCCTAAAAGCTCATAGAAAGAATGCTAATGCTACTATTCCTTGTATTGGAACTTGTAACACATGCATAGTAGGGAGTTGAAACAATTATGTGGCCAATGGAGAAGAGAATATGGAGAAAGTGTACATGATAAGGGTGAAGATTTAAGGCATAGTGTAAGCTTACCTCTCGCAGAGCTTTTGAAAGGTCATCCATTGTCAAAACAAGGCGCTTTTCCTGTGGGAACCTCGATTAGTAATAACAAAAGAACATTTTTGCATAAAACCCCCAATATTTTAACATGCCAACGGTTTCAAGATTTTATAATCAAACCCATAGGCTTGTCCTAACCAAGGTACCTTCACTGGGTATGGCCAAAACCCTAGAGTATATAGGCCAAGGTTTGTGCTTAACAAAGGAATCCGTGTCCTTGTTGCAAGGTTTGTAAAAGCCTAGGGGCATGATTATGCAGAAACTTGTCTTCTTTAACAAAATGCTGGAATCGTGTGAGGTTTTTAGACAAAACACACTATAATGAAATTGAAATAACTTGGAAGCCACTTGAAATTAGTGAATAAAAGGCAGCACCTTTGGCTGCTTACTCTTATCTTTAACTGGTGCAGACAGCCTTGCTTTGCAGTGCCTGTCCCAATGTAAACAAAACATCAAACATTCCTATTTCTTTCGAAGGGGGAGAAGGAAAATCATTTTTTACTGTTGCAAGCACGCAAGCTATCAAATGTGAAAAAAATGGTCTGTTTCAAACAAAACAAATTAAAATAGTATGCTCTTCCTCAATTATTCAGATAATAAAAATGTTCAAAACATCAGTTGCCCTTCAAAAATGTTAATAGGAAATAAGCTCGCAATATAAAAGGTTCACCAAAAAACCAACCCAACTATCTGGGATAAAGCTAATGAATGAAAATAGGTGCATCAAAGCTATTTTCCTTTAACATCTCCATCAAAACTTCGAAAAATGATTTAGCATGTTCCTAGGGTTACATTTTATAATATATGCATATATATAGGGTTATTTATTGGGCCCTCCCCTCGAAGTTTGCATAATTATAGCTTGCACCCCCTCTTAGTTTCGTTTATATTTCACAACATTCATGCACTAAAAGACTCCCCTGAAAATTTACTCCAATGGGATACTTATGTGCCTGGACGTTGAAATGTAAAGATTGAGGGGAGGTTTTTGTAATTTTGAAAGTCAGAGGGGTACAAGCTGTAATTACGCAAATTTTGAGGGGAGGTCCCGGTAAATAACCCTATATATATATATATATATATATATATATATATATATATATATATATATATATATATATATATATATATATATATATGGGGGCACTGAATTTCCGCGCAGCGCTTTTTGGACAAAAAAACGCGCTCCTCGGAAAAATGAAAAAAAACACCCTCTTAACAGCATTTTTAGAAAAAGTGGTCAACATGAAAGTTGTAGATCTCGACGAGATCTACAACTTTCATGTTGACCACTTTTTCTAAAAATGCTGTTTAGGGAGTCTATTTTCAAATGGCGCGAAGGGGGTCCGCGCAAAAAAAAAAAATCGTAATATTTACCGGGCGAAACCCCCTTCGCGCCTTTTGAAAATAGACCCCCTAAACAGCATTTTTAGAAAAAGTGGTCAACATGAAAGTTGTAGATCTTGTCGAGATCTACAACTTTCATGTTGACCACTTTTTCTAAAAATGCTGTTAAGGGGGTGTTTTTTTCATTATTCCGAGCGCGTTTTTTTGTCCAAAAACGCGCTGCGCGGAAATTCATTAATCTGTGTATATATATATATATATATATATATATATATATATATATATATATATATATATATATATATATGTAATAATATGTATATATATACATGTATATATGTATACGAAATATATATTATAAGCTCGCGCTTTTTAAGGTGAAAAAAGCTCGAGCGCTGCACGATTCCAGGCAACGCGCGGTATTCGCGACCTAGGTTTTCCGCTCGGCCATACGTGTATTCTTCCTCCCATCGCCCGACGATTCAAGATTGTTCCTCACATCGCGCGATCATTCAGCCCCGGCGATTCGGGCTTGTTCCTCCTTTGGCAGATCGCGTTTTGGCGATTCATGCTTGTTCCTCACATCGCGCGATCTCCTCCTCTTGCGCCTTTTCACAGATCGTGATTTCTTCTACCCCGTCAACAATGCCGCCAACACTGCAGACGATACAGGTATTCGACATGTTTTTTAGAGTTTCTACCTTCTTATTACGATCCTCTTCCCCATTTAATCCGTTTTCTTCCATTTTAGAGTTTAGTTTTGAATATGTTTTGGACGGGCTGAGGAGGAATTTTTAATTGCCCTACCGATTCCAGAGCCTAAAATGTTCTTCAACTGGTATGTCTCAAAAGTTTAGATGATTCCCTTCCAGTCCTATTCCAGCTTGTCTGCTTCTAACCCTAAATTCGTCTATCAGATTCAGCACCTTGATTAGTCCAGTTTCGGATTCTTCTAGTCATCTTCCATGTGGTATGTTTTCATATCTGCAATGTCTCCATATCTGCTTGTCCTCTAGTCACTTTATTTGATAGTTGATAGCATATGTTGGTGGTGGTATGGTATACATGTAGAGTTAAAGTTACAGCTATTAATGTACAAATTACAAATAGCTTTGCACTACTTTTGGTATAATGACATAGTTCTCTTTTGCACTCTAATTACAGAGTTGTGAACTGTGCAAGTTCTATTTTAAATGTAAAATGTATGTTTTTTTTTTAATTTACAGCTTCAGGTCATTTGTAATGACTTCTAATTCTTCAAATTCTGAAAGTATGGATGTTATTGAAGCAGAAACAAATACAGATTCAAATGAGCACAATGTTAGAGAACCATATGTTAGTTTGATATTTGAAAGTGTTGATGAAACATATTGATTTTATAATAGTTATGCTTTTAACTTAGGTTTTGGAATTAAAAAAGGTTTAACTGCTAAATCCATTACTTCAGGAGACGTTATTGGCAGAAGGTTCGAATGTAATAAGTCTGGAGTTAAAACTTTTAAAGACGGAGAAGGAACTTCAAGTAGATTGCATCGATTGAAAAGAGTAAATTGCAAGGCCAAATTATATATTCATAAGAATAAGGACCATAAATGGGTTATCACTGGATTTATAAGGGAGCATAGTCATGAGTTAGACGCTCCAAGAAAAGCTAAGAGACATTGCTCACATAATGTACTTCTCAAAAATAAGAAAGCTAAAAAATTGATGGATCAACTTTATAGTGCTGGAATGGGTCCTGCTAAGATTGCAAAGATTTTAAATGAAACAAATATTAATAGCTCAATATCTGCAAAACAAGTTTTAATGCATTTGAGTGAACACCGAAAGAGTAATATAGGAAATGAAGGTGTCTCGGTGTTTGCTTATTTAAAGAAGCAGCCAGAGTTAGATCCAAATTTCTACTTTGACGTAGAGTTGGATTCTAATTTAGTCTTTCGTTCTTTTTCTGGGCAAATTCAAAGTCAAGAAATGATTTTTTAACATTTAGGGATGTTGTGTTTGATGTTATTTATAAAACCAATAAATTTATGATGTCATTTGCACCTTTTATATGTGTAAATCATCATAGACAGTCAGTTTTATTTGGTTGTGCTTTATTAGCAGATGAGACAGAAGCAACATTTTATTGGTTGTTCAATCAGTGGTTAAAATATATGTTTGACAAATCTCCTAAAGTTATAATTACTGATATGGATGGAGCAATGTACAATGCAATTAAAAGAGTCTTTCCGCTCACGCGTCATAGATTTTGCTCATGGCATATAAGAAAACACCTATTTGAGCATGTTTTTGAAATCCGAGATACGTATGAGGATTTCAAGAAAGATTATTATGAATGGTTTAATAGCAAGAATGCGTGCACAACTGAACTGAGATGGGAGATGGAAACTTTTTCTTCAAAATTACAACATTCAAAATAATAGTTGGTTGCCAAAAATGTGGGATCGAAGACAACATTGGGTTTCAGCCTATTTAAAAGATCATTTTGTTGTGGGAATGACGTAAGCGGTCGGAGCGAGAGCATCAATGCTTTTTTTGATGGTTTTGTAAATTCTAAAACACAATTATTTGAATTTGTAACTCAATACAAAAAGACATTGCATTCAAGCCATCAGGCAGAAGAACAAGAAGATTTCAACACTTTGAATTCAATGGCTAAATTGTTGACAAGCTATGCACTTGAAAGATTTGCGCCACAATTTTATACCAAAATATATTTTAAGTTTTTTAACAAGAATTCAAACAAAGTTTAGAATATTGGTATGAAGAGGTAAATAAAATTGGTACTAATACAACATTTAGAGTTGGTCTTTTTTGTGAGGATTCAAGCAATCGGTGCAATGTCATCTATGATGATAGCAATACAAAAGTAATTTGTGAATTTGCTAAATTTGAGATAGATGGTTTTTTATGCAAACACATTTTGCACATAATGATTGCTAAAAAGCATTTACAAAGTGTTTTCCTGACCAATATCTATTGAAGAGATGATCCATTTCTGCTAGAAGTAAATCGAGTAATGAAAAATTGATTGGTAATAGTGATGTTGTGATATCCATGATGAAATGGAAGTTAACTAATACCCAAATCAAAAATTTTAATCATGCAACTGCATCAAAGGAAGCATATGATCTTGTTATGTCAACATTAAATGGATTGTTGGAGAATATAAGGGATTCATTCAATTACTCAGAACCTGCAAGTATTGCCAGCCAAGTAGAGAAAACTAAAAGAAGACCAAAAATTGCATCAAGGATTGAATCGGGTATAGAGATATGTAAAGTACAAGTAAAGAAAAAGACTTGTGATACA